>CAUYPK010136573.1:0-15340 GCA_963574355.1 Loris lydekkerianus | reverse complement strand
ACTGTTTTTGTCTTCCTCCTGGGGTCCAGAAGTCCCTTGCTGGCTCCCTGTATCCTCAAAGGGATGATCATAGGCAGATCCCACCGGCCAGAGATGTCTGGAGTCTTATCTCCCCAGACTCGCCAAGCCCAGTTACAGGGAAGCTGTTACTCAGCCGCCATCTTTAATCTTCCTCTCTTTTCTCAATTTTGAACAACTGAAAAGTCAAAGTGGCGTCAGATCAGCATCAAGCTATTCTCTCGATTCCTCGGGTCTCACTGTAGAGAGAGTATGTCTTGGGTCTGAATGTAAATCTCGCTTCCCTTCATCCACCCCTGGTTCCCAAGTCTAGACTTGGATCTTGCCCTAGGTCGGGACCCCCTGGACACAGACTCTGAGATGGGGATGTGCACACAGGTGGTGACCAGGGCAAGGCTCTCAGAAATGGTACCTGGGGAGAAGCCGGAGGGCAGGACTTGACAGAGGGGAACTTGCACTGCAATAGACATGCAACACAGGACTCTGCTGATCCCAGGAGAACACTGAAGCTTGGGTAGCATTTCAGAGATGCCTTGAATTCAGGGTAAGGGAACCAGACCTTTGAGTCAATGGACATCGGCTACTCTAGGGACAGTGCAACCTTGGGTAAAGGGGTCCCTGTGGCAAAGGACAGACCTGAGGAGAGTTCAGCTGTGAGCCATGGCAGGAAATACTCCCACATCCAGGGGACTGAGCACCCTGAGCTGGGACAGGAGTGGCCAACACACCACAGTGTCCACTGCAGTCCCCTGCTACATCCTCTGTGCTGCCCAATCAGCGCATGCCATCCGGAGGAGTGCACAAGGATGCTTTAAAGGTCTGCTTTTCCCCTGGGATACAATGTTGTATTTGATTTACTAACTTTGCCTGAAAGCAATTCATAAAATTCTGCTGGGCCTTCCCCACAGTGGTACCTCTTACCCTCTGGAACAAGGGATCCCATGTGGAATGTTAGTTCACTAGTGTGGATATAACTAAGTCCCACAAACTGGGCAGCTAACATAACAGAAAGTATTGTCTCCCAACCTGGGGGCCAGAAGTCTGAGATCAGGGCCTGGGTAGGGCTGGTTCCTTCCAATGGCTGAGGATCCTGGTCGGTCCCTGGCCTTTATCTCACATGGCATTTGCCCTGCCTGTGTGTCTCTGTGTCCTAACTTCTCTATTTTATAAGGACATCAGTTCATTAGAGACCACCCTAATGATCTCATCTTAACCAATCACATCTGCAATGATTCTATTTTTAAATAAGTTATCGCTCTGAGGTATGGAAGATCAGGAGTTCATTGTGTGATTTTTGCTGGGTGGGTTGGGGGCAAAATTCAGTCACAGCAGGTGGGTTCTGCCAATCACCAAGGATGTCCACTCCTCTTGTGCGTGGGCAGGGAGATGGCCTCAGGCTGAGTCTGTGCCAGGACTCTCCTTCTAATACAGTCTCAACATGTCCCACTTGACCAAGGACACCATGGCTACAGGTCGAGTCCCCCAGAATCATCATCACCTATGCACAGCCGTCCTTCCCTTGGTGATCAGCCGCCCCGTAGGTGGCTGGAGTTCCCTTTGGGGATGAATGCCAGATGCGTTACCTGAGGTGTTGTGAGCCCTCTCCCTCCTGTGAACCTACCTTCTCCTTCGGTCAGCAGGTGTCAGCCCTGCGAATGTGTTCAGGGACAGAAACTGGGCCTGGGGTTGTGACTTGTTTGGGCTGCTCATCCAGCCTTGATTTGGGTTGATTTTGCAGCTAAGGCAACGCGTGGGTGGCTGCCCATGCGCCTTGCTCCTGGAGTACTGTTGACTCCGGAGCTCTCTGTGGCTCTGGGTGCTGCACCTGCCCTTCCAGTCCTACCACCTGTCACCACACCTGCACCCACCCGGCGCAGGGCCACTTGACCTTGATTGTTTTCAGGTTCCCTCCTCCCTGTGGCTTTCAGGGAGCCCAGTGCTCCACAGCTTTTCCTGGGGTCACCTGCCATCAGCTTCCTGACAGTGCTGGCACCTCCCACATGTGTGAGGTTCCTTATCATTCTGTAAACAGAGTGTCCTCGGGTCCCTCCTCAGAACACAACTGATGCTGGCCACTTCGGGGGACTTGGGTGGTGTTTACCTACTGGCATGCCTCCTTTCCTGAGCCTTTTGGTCCTTCCTGCCTCCTGCCACCATGATTCTGGCATTTCCACATTGCTTCGTGGGGTCATTGCTTTCTTTAGGGGTCCAAGTTAGGCGCATCTCCTGAGGCCTTGTGGGGTGGTGGGTATGACTCTCAGGAAGGTGTTCCTGTATCAGCAAACTCTCCCCGACCTAGGGGGCCTCTCCTGGGGAGGGCAGGCCTGGCCACCCAGAACTGACAGCACATCCCAACGGGGCTGTCAGTCTTCTCTCACCTTCCTGTGGGGCAGAACGTGGGAGGGAGGTAGGAAGGACAGGGGCACGTCCACTGCACACGCAGGGGCGGGGTGGGTGGGTGGGTGGCGTTTCTCCTCTCTGGGCAGGTTGGCACATGGGAGAAGGGAGAGTGCTTCTTTTAGAGAAGCCCAGCGGCGGCAGGTCCATGTCCCACCTACCCAGCATCCATCCCTATGTCTTGAAGGCAGTGCATTTCCTTTTGGAAAAGCATGTGTCCTCCCCGAGCATGGCCTTTCTGGGGACATCAAGTGAGGCATTCTGCCCAGCTCTGGCCAAGAGTAGGCACATGTTTCAAACTGGACAAAGCAGGCACTTTCCATCTCTATGTGAATCAGATAAAGATCAAAAAGATGGCGGAAGCACTTTCATTCCGTTAAGGCGTCTGACCAGAGAGGCCTGGGGAGTCCCTGCTGCGTGGACACCAGGTTCTCCAGCAGCAGCCAGTGTTCTCCCTCATTTTGCCTGTGACCCAGAGTTGGCAGCTCCTGTTTATAATAGTAAAGGAATCTGTGCTGGCTGTGAAATCTGTCCTCAGCCTCTGCAGGTCTGCCCTGTGGGCTTAGGGTGTGTGTTGTCTTCCCTTACTGATTCTGAGTGGTTTTGGAGAAAATTACTGCTGACAGAGTGAAGGAAGGGCGTTAGCCAAATTATTTTTTTAAAGAGAGGTACCTTCTGCTTTATGATAGATTTAGATATTAGGCCAGGCTTGGTAGCTCACACCTATGATCTTAGCACTTTTGGAAGCTGAGGTGGGAGATTAGGAGTTCAAAACCAGTCTGGGCAAGATAGTGAGACCCCATCTCTGCAAAAAACAGAAAACTTTGCCAGACCTGTGGTATACTCCTGTAGCCCCAGCTATTCAGGAGAGATGGCTTGAACTCAAGAGTGCGACATTGCTGTGAACTAGGCTGATGCCACTGCACCCTCTCTGGGTAATAGAGTGAGACTCTGCTTAAAAAAAAATAAAATTTGAACGTTCATTTGATTATGAAACTCTCCTTCGGGTATCAATACCAGTTAGCATTGGTGTTGATCCCTGAAATCCGTCTGTCTTCCATCTGCTTTTAGTTCTCAGATACCACTGGGAGCTTATTACAGATTTTCTGGTAATATTAGTATTTTAATATAACCATGCATTCCTTTTACATTCAAATGTACATACATATGATTATCATATGAAATTTTCTTCTCATTAAACGTTCAAAGGCAAATAGAACTCAGGGTTTGAAAATACTTCTTTTCTTCTGTTCTGCTGACTGATCTTTTTTTGAAATGCTTTTTTTTTTTTTTTTTTTTTTTTGAGACAGAGCCTCAAGCTGTTGCCCTAGGTAGAGTGCCATTGCATCACAGCTCACCGCAGCCTCCAACTCCTGGGCTCAAGTGATTCTCCTGCCTTCGCCTTCCAAGTAGCTGGGACTACAGGCGCCCACCACAACACCCGGCTATTTTTTGGTTGCAGCGTCATTGTTGTTTGGTGGGTCTGGGCTGCCTTTAGAGCAGAGCCTTGAAATGCTTTTTAATTGGTTTATCTTATTTATCCGTAGAACTTAAATGACTTACCACTTTTGTTAGTATTCTGGCCTGGAAAAATTTTTTATCTCTGATTTGTTTGCTACATGGTACATGCTGTCTTCTGAGGAGTGGGTCTTAATAAAAATCTCCTTGAATGTGTTTTTCATATTGAGGTTAGAATAAGCAAAAATGGAGCTGTGAAAATGTTAGACTTTTATTCTGGTTGAGATTTTTTTCTTCTAAGAAGAGCATTTGATTCTCTTTTTTAGGACAGTTAATATAATCTCTCATGCTATGAAAGTCTCTTTCTAAATGTAAATACATGCTTTTTTTCCAATTGGGCCACATTACATTGACCTCTAGAAAGTTTCAGCCCACGCTATGGAGGTCCACACATTTATTTTCTCTATAATCGTCCCAGGCATTCGTTCATTCTCCCTGGAGCACCTGTCCGTGATGAGTTGCATCCTGGATATTGTGGATACATTACAAATAAGAAAACAGCCTCCTGCTTTTGTAGAGTGGAAGGAGTGTTCTGCCTGATGTCAGCCCCAGTCATGAAGGGAGGGAAGCAACATTACATTTTATTCATGAAGAAAAAACCCCTGATCATTCATGGGTTTTATAATTAGCATCGTTTACAGTCTTCTTTTTCTGTGTTCCAACTTTAGGGAAAGCATTCACAGAATTACTGAGTCACCAGAACTCACTGAATAAAATGAAATGTGGATGTGTGTGGGGCTGGGGAGGGAACCAACCCAGAAACGTGAGTCAAGTAAAACGTCAGGTCTTTCGCCTTCTGTTTACCACCCTGCAGTGCCATCTGGTGGTGCAGAGGAAGAAAGACATTTCAACCCAGACTGAAAATTACACAAGTTGAAACATTTTAGGTCTTTCTCTCTGAGAGGACCCTATCATTTATCACTCACTCTGGGATAGTTTTGAATATTAAAAGGGAAGCTATCAATAACTTCCCAGGGCAACAAGTGTAAACTAAGATTGTTAAAAGCAAACCTGTACTGGATGCAAGAGTGAAAATTACAATATATTGAGCATTTATGATGTTTTACACGCATTCCATAAAACCCACACAACAACCCTGTGGGAGGCAAGTTCAATTATTATCTTCACTTTACTAATGAGGACATGGGGCTTGTAGGTATTTCAGATAAAATATAAGAATTCAGTTAATTTCAGATAATCAACAAGTAATTTATAGTATAAATATGTTTTAAATATTTGGATAAGTAACAGATAATTTTTTAGTATAAATATGTCTCATTTTATTTGCCGCTTATCTGAGTTTTAAATTTAACTGGAGGGTCTATTGTTTGTTTTGTTTTTTCCTGTGTCTGTCAGTCCTTGCTTAGGAAGTCTGAGTAACTTACTTAAGACCAAGGAGATGGGAGGCAGGGCTGCTGGAGGAGGCTGAGGCTCTGGTAGTGTCTGGTGACAACAAGCACACATTTGGTGAAAAGGCAGAAACTCAGCTGTGTAACTGTGCTACTGTTCCAAGTGTGTCTGTGGGAGAGGACTGTAATTAGCAATAGCATGGTTTGTTTTAGGTGAACTTCATAGCATTTTAGGGCAGAAGTTGCTCTTGGGTCAAAAGAGGAACCATACCCAGCCACCGGAATGTGTTGGAAGATTTGTGAAGCTTTTCTCATGGTAAGGTGGACCTGCCACGTGGAGCTCAGGGCACTGTGTGCTGGATGTGAAGGCTGGAGCAGCCCAGTCCTGAATTCCTCCAGTGCTTAATTCCCAAAATGGCATCTCTGAGGAAGGGGACGTTCCTGAAGACCAGTTTGTGGGTCTAGGCCTGAGCCTCTGACTTCTAGAACACGTGTTTTCAGAAATGTTTGGTCCACAACTCTGTCTGACATTTGCCCTCCTATCACAGAGGGAGCCCCAGAAGCCAGTTTTGTACCCTATGCTCTGTGCCCCGGCCAGTGAGAAGAATGTAGGGAGACTTTGGAGTTAGAGTTCAAGGCAAAACTCCTGGCTGCCAATGTCATGACTTTTGGAAATACTCTGAACTGTTTAGAGCCCCAGTTTAGTCTCTATAAAGTGATTATCATAGCACCCTCCTCAGCACTGCTGGCGTGACAGAATGAGAGGGCAGGTGCAGCCCCTGCTCAGTGCCCGGCAGAAGACAGCAGGCAAATGTGGAACTCAGACCATCAGGACATGCAGGTGGAAGTTCTTCTTTTTCTGGGAAGCCTCCTTTCTGCCCTTAAAGCACTTCAGTTGATTGAATCAAGCCCGTCCAGATTATCTACAAGAATCACCTCATCTTCAAATTAAATTAACATTAATCACATTTACAAAATACCTTTCCAGCAAAACCGGGGTTCGTATTTTATTGAATAATTGGAAACAATAGCCTGGCCATGCTAACACAGAGAGCTGACCATCTGCCTGTTGTGAACACTGTTCTACTGTGGATTCTTTTACTAAATATATAAACCAAATAAAAAAATTCCTATTTTTTTTCCTTAGAAAAGGGAATTATTGAATGGAAGGTCATGCTCACTTTTAAAAATTATGAATTGTAGGAGTCAGAGTCAGCAAACCTTCTCTGTAAAAGGCCAGATAGTAAATATTTTCGGCTTTGTGGTCCCTCCCTCTCTGTCATGACTCCTCAGCTCTGCTGTTGCAATCCAAGTCAGCCACAGATGGTTTGTGGGTGAGTGGGGGTGGCTGTGTTCTCATAAAGCCTTACCCACAGAAACAGGTGCCCATCGGCTGTGGCTTGGTTGTGGACCAGTTGTAAAGGGGTGTTTTTAGAGAATGCTAAATGGAAAAGGAAGCTAGCTGGAGAAGCTTCCCAGAGCGAGTCTGGGGGACAGAGCCGAGGAGAGGCCACTGAGGGCTCAGAGCAGGAGGCTCCAGAGAGCCACGTGGAAATTGTGAGAGCCAGGAACTCAGCAACGCTGTGGACGCATGGCGGGTGCACCTCCTTCCAGGCATGGGGATGTCTCTGCCCCTTAGATGTTGCCCTGTGTTTTGATCTGGACAGTGGAAGATGGGCAGAAACAGTGTGTCACTTATAGGAGAAACTATAGGAGGCAGCGCAGGGTGGTCAGTGGTTTTGTCCCAATGCAGCAGTTTTAAGAGGAGGTTTCTATCAACCCGGGTATCTGAGTAAATAAGATGAACAGAATTTCCTTACCCACCTATGTTATGCAAGTAAAAGGTAAACTTCAATTGTGTTAAGCCACCAAGAGCTTGGGGTTGTTACCATGATGGAACCCAGCCTCGTCTGGCTAATGCACCTGTTAACAACGCTCTACTAAAACAACACCCTTGTTTCCATCTGTCTTTATTTCTCTCTGTAACATTTTCCACCACCTGACATATCTTTATTTGTTCACGTACTGATTGTCTGTCTTCTTAGTAGAATACGGGCTTTCCCACAGCAGGGATGTCTGTGACGATCATTGCTGCTAAACTCAGTATGTTTTTATTATGTGACATAACTAGCGTCACTGAAAACATCATCACGCAAAGAAGCATTTACTCATTCCTCACAAAGCTGTGTGGAGTAGATAGTGTTATTATTCTTATTTTTCCTTATATGAGGGTCATTTGAAAGTTTCAAGATACACAAAAACCAAGAACCGTAAAATCTATGCAGACAGAAACAAATGAAGCATCAATAAGACAAGCAAGTTGAAACTTGCACAAGTGAAACAGAGAGGACGATGTTGACTGTGTTTTTTGGAACTGAAATGATAGGCCATAACAGAGTTGGTCTCAAAACTTTTGTAGTGGGCTGGGTGCAGTGGCTCACACCTGTAATCCTAGCACTCTGGGAGGCTGATGCAGGTGGATGGCTTGAGCTCAGGAGTTCAAGACCAGCATGAGCAAGAGGGAGACCCTGCCTCTACTAAAAAATAGAAAAACCAGCCAGGCGTTGTGGTGGGCACCTGTAGTCCCAGCAACTTGGGAGGCTGAGGCAAGAGGGTCACTCGAGCCCAAGAGTTTGAGGCTGCTGTGAGATATGATGCCACAGACAGTGAGACTCTGTCTCAAAACAGAGCAATCAAACACTCAAAACAAAAAAACTTTTGTAGTGACCCATGTAGGTGGAATATTCTAATTTTATTTGTGAAAAATGTATCAGCTATCAATTGGCATGCCACAGATTGCCATAAAAGAAGCTGAAAGCATCACGTTTGTTATCTGTGAATCAGGAACCTGGGCACAGCTGGCTGGTTCTCTGTTCTTAAAAGTCCTTAAGAGACTACAATGGATGCGTGGAAGGCTTCTCTGGAGAAGCATCGAATTCTGAGCTCATGCGTCGTTGGTAAGCCTTCAGTCCTCTCAGGCTGTCCGACAGGGGACAGCTCCTCACTGGCCGTTGAGTGGATTCTGCCCTCTGTCTCAATTCCTCACAGGCTGGGCTTCGGCAACATGACTACTTGCTTCAGCATAGCACTTTCTGAGACAGGAGTTGAGAGAGTCTGCTGGGAGGATGAGGTGACAATCCCGTGTCATCAAGGAAGTGACACAGCCCTTTTTCTGTTGTCTATGAGTCAGGAGCAAGTCGGAAGGCCCAGCCCCATTGGAAGGGAGGTCGTTGCACAAGTGAGCAGCCCAGGAGGCAGGGACTGCTGAGGCCGCCGGCACTTTGCCTGCTACATGGAGCTTGGCGCTCAGAGAGGCTGCAGGGCAGGTAAGTGGTAAAGACCACACTTCCCCGGCTTACCTCCCTGAGCCCCGAGGGAACTAACAGTGATTACGGGCCAAAAAAGTAGAGTGTTTTTCCTACAGCAAGACGCAAATATTAATTTTTTTCCTGTTAGGGCCAGAATCAGGATTCCAGCTGGTATGCATCCTCTTTGCTTTAAAATATAAAATCAGAAATGAGTCGTTAAGAAAGAAATTGGCTGGAATTGTGGAACAAATTACTTGGATATTAAAAAAAACACCCCTTCCTTAAGGAAATTTAATAAATTCTTATCTCTATACCAATAATATAAGTTAGTAGAAATATTCCCCTTTATTCCTTCTCTAGCCTGAGTACTTTTATCAGGGGCAACAATAGTACATTTCTTGTCTTCCTTTGCAGGAGGTGTAGACATTTGACTAAGTTCCAGCCGCCCCATTCTAGGGGCTTCTCTGAGGAGTTTTTACAGCTGTGTGACCAGTTGGTCAGTACATTCTTGGTCCAGCTCCTCTTCCCTGGTCCAGCCACCAGACAGCAAGAGGATGCTTGGAATAAATTTTCATGCTGAGGATGGCAGGAGAGAAAGCTGGAAGGAGCCCAGGCCCAAAGGCCTGCATAGAGGTCTGGGAATGTTTACCTCTGCTCTTCTCAGGACAAGAGGACAATCTGTTATGTGCATGAGTCCCTGTTATTTGGGGACTTTCTTATATGCATTTGAATTGTGGCTGAAACTGATCCTGATACAATAGGAAATATTTACAACCTAGAGAGCTGTCCTAATGGACCTACTGGCCATCTTCTGAGGTCTGCAATTGAGACAAGGTGTTGAGTAAACTCACTCGGATTATGCTCTGACCTCTGCTAAATGTACCTGATTTATCCACCACGATGTCCCACTATTCTAAATAAAGAGATCAGGATTAACTTGCCCCCTGGCTTTATTACCGAGCCTGCTCTGATGATCACCTGCCTGGTACGTAAAACCATGAAATGTAACATTCTGCTCTTTGTGTGAGTGCCAAGGTGTTCAAACGTATTTTGTATGTTGTTTCAGAAGGTCAGAAACATGGGTAACGTAGGAAATGGTACAGTTCATTAACACTCCTTAGTCAGATGTCACCAGACTTGTGTGAATGGAAGCAAGATATTTTTCTTTCTTCTGTATGACATGATGCCCATCGTTCTGCACACATTGTGGACACACATTGCAGACTAGTTTCCAGCATTTGGAAGCAGCCGGATCTCTTTCTTCTCTCAAATGTGGTGGAAAAAAGGGGCTATGGACAGGCTCAAAATGTGGACAAAAATCTAGCTTTTAAAATAGTTCAGCAGATCCAAAAGAAGACAAGTTCTCCTCCTCCAGAGACAAAACAGGGCTTAGTCTGTAACGCCTAACTTTGGGGCAGGCAACCATTTTTCTGACAGGTGGCTTCTAGGTATGTTTCTAGGAAACACAAATGCACAATTTTGATCTTAGTAATTAAGGTTTATTTTACTTTGTATCAGAAGAAAGCATGACGAACTTGTCACCGTCATGATCCCACAGAGCTTGATTAAGACAAGGCTGGAGTAGATAACTGAGGTTTAAACAGGAAACCAAGTTAAAGATGAATGTGCACTGTGGCCCCACAAAGGAACGTTCAAGTCCTAACCTTGGCATCTGTGAACGTGACTTTCTTTGGAAATGGGGTCTTTGCAGCTATACTTAAGGTAGGCTGGGTTAGGGTGGGATCTTAATCCGTCGTGACTGGGGTTCTTATAAAAAGACAATGGGAAGACACATGGGGAGAGGGCGTGTGATGACAGGGACAGAGGTCGGAGTCCAGACAGCGAGAGAACACATCCCCGTTGCGTAACCTGCCTGGGGAGATGAAGGCTCTCACTCTTTCTCCTCCTCTGGCTTCCTCAGATCACCTCACAGATAAACTACCTGCTCACTGAGCCTTTTTTTTTTTTTTTTTTTTTTCTATCTGGGTCTTCTTTCTTAGAAACCCAAGCATAGGCAACCCTGTACTGGGTAAAGAAGGATACCTAGTGTCTAATGAGACTAGTTTCTGAATTGACCCTTTGCAAAAATTTCAGATTAATATGAGGATACAATTAGGTTACAATGTTTGCATTTGTTAGGTAGAGTACCTGTTGTAGTTGAGTCCCACACCCCATACATGCTGTATGCCCTGACGCTGTGGGAGTGCACCCATCCCCCTCCCTCTACCCCTTTCTCCGCCCTTTTGCCCCCTCCCCTCCCCCAACTTGAATTTGAATTGCGTTTTTCTCTTATGTGGGTGTGTATTAGATTGTCCATTGGCCTCAATTAGTATTGAGCACATTGGATATTTCCGTTCTTGTGATACTTTACTAAGACAAATGTGTTTCAATTCCATCCAGATTAACATAAAAGATGGAAAGTCCCCACCTTTTTGTGGCTATTAGTCCGTGGTGTACATATATCACAGTTTGTTAATCCATTCCTGGGTTGATGGACATTTAGGTTGTTTCCACATCGTGGCGATTTTAAATTGATCTGTAATAAATGATCTAGAGGAAATGTCCTTATAAGAAAATTATTTTTTTTCTTCTGGGTAGATGCCTAGTAATGGGATTATGGGATCAAATAGAAGGTCTATTTTGAGTTCTTTGAGGATTCTCCATACTTCTTTCCAAAGAGACTGTTTTCATTTGCAGTCCACCAACAGTGTAAAAGTTTCCCATTTTTCCACATCCACGCCAGTATCTGCAGTTTTGGGACTTTGTGATGTGGGCGATTTTCACTTGCATTAAGCGGTATTATCTCAGGGTGGTTTTGATTTGCATTCTCTGATGATTAAGAACAATAAGTATTTTTCCACACGTTTCTTAGCCATTCATCTGTCTTCCTCAGAGAAGGTTCTGTTCGTGTCTCTTGCCCAGTGATAGATGGGATTGTTTGCTCTTTTTTTGTTGATTAATTTGAGTTCTCTGTAGATTTCAGTTATCAATCCTTTGTCAGATTTGTAACATGCAAATATTGTTTCCCAGTCTGAAAGTTGTCTGTTTGCTTTGGTTGTTGTTTCCTTAGCTGTACAGAAGCTTTTCAGATTAATTAAGTCCCATTTATTTATTTTTGTTGTCGTGATTGCCACTGAAATCTTCATCATAAAATCTTTACCCAGATCGACATCCTTAAGGGTTTTTCCCACACTTTCTTCTAGGACTTTTATCATTTCATGTCTTATATTTAAATCTTTCATCCATCTTGAGTAAATTTTGTAAGTGGTGAAAGGCGTGGGTCCAGTTTCAGCCTTTTACATGTGGCTATCCAGTTCTCCCAGCACCATTTATTGACTAGGGATTCTTTTCCTCACCATATGCTTTTGTTGGGTTTATCAAAGATCAGATGGCAAGTAGAGACTGGTTTCATCTCTTGGTTTTCTATTCTGTTCCATGTGTCTATGTCTCTATTTTCGTGCCAATACCCTGCTGTTGTGATCCACTGTGGACACTTGTAATATAACCTAAACTCTGGTAGAGTGATGCCTTGATTTGTTTTTATTACTAAGAATTACATGGCTATACAGGGTTGAATGGACCCATTTTTGGTGAAACAATTATAATTACACTTGCCATTTGCTGACCCCCATTGTGTGCCTGGTGACACGTGACCCGTGTGGCAGATGTCAGTCTCACTGCTTTACACGTGAGACACCGAGTCTTAGATTAAGAGACTTGCACAGTTTGTGATTGCAGATCCATGTTCTTTCTGATCACCTAGGACCCAAACTTTGCCCAATAATTTCTCAATAGGTTTCCAGCTTTCATCTGTGCACCCACTTGTGTGGGCTGATATCTAGGTGTGGCTGCTGCGACCCAGGCCAAAAAATCAGTGGCTAAAACAAGACAGAGGTTTATTCCTCTCTGCAGAGAGCATCCCTGCTCTTCAGAGCCCGTGGGGGCTCAGACTCCTTCTGAGGAGGGTTCTGCCGCTTCTAGGGTGCTGGTTATGGTCACCCCCACCCTGCTTTCCAGTAGAAAGGCGAGGAAGGGAAAGAGAACAGGATTCTCCCTCAGGGCAAGGTCTGTGCACATCCCTGTAATCCAGCGGTTCTCAACCTGTGGGTCATGACCCATAGGAACTGTATTAAAGGGTTGTGGCATTAGGAAGGTTGAGAACCACTGCTCTAATCAGAATGTCCCCAGTGGCCACCCTGGGATGCCAGGGAGGGTGGGAGATGCAGTCTGTGCTTTGTGCCCAGGTAGACGTGGGGATTCTATAGGCCCAGGATAGGCGAGAGCCAGGCCTATAGGCGAGAGGCAGGTGCGCAGGTGTTCACGGGCACCCTTTGTGTAAGTCACCGCATCAAGCATCTTGTGGAATATGAGTTGGGCGTATTGTAGTCCCTGAATTCGGAAGGGGCAGACAACAAAGATAGAGAAATCTAAGTTTCCTCCCGCTGTGTCTGGATACTGACTGCCTGGCCAGCAGGATGCCTTCAGGTCACCACAGATGGTTCATGTCCTCATAAAGTCCCCTTCCCTTTGAGTGTGGGAGAGCCATGTCACTCTTGTGATTTGCTGTGTTCTGGGGCAGAAGGGAGATTATGTGAGTGGCTTGGTCTAATCACAGGAGCCTTTTATAGCAGAGAGCTTCGTCAGCTGGTGGCAGGAGAGGGATACGGCCCATTGTTGCTGGTTCTGAAGATGGAGGGCCATGTGCCTTCCAATGCAGATGGTGCTGAGGAGGGAGAGCTGCCCCTAAATGAATTCAGCTCACAAACTGAATAAACTTGAAAGTGCATTCGTTCACAGAGCTTTGAGAGAAGAACCCAGCCTAGCTGAGACCTTGATCTTTGCCTTATGAGACCCTATGCAGAGACCTAGCCTGTGGGACAGTAAATGGGTATTGTCTTAAGCTACTACATTTGTGGTACTTTGTTACTTGGAAATAGAAAACTGAAACAGCTACACTGTGCCAATTTCTGGATCCAGGCTGTTAGAGATAGAGGCTTTCATTTATTATTATTATTATTATTATTAATTAATTTTTTTTTAAGACAGAATCTCACCATGTTGCCTTTGGTAGAGTACCATGGCGTCACAGCTCACAGCAACCTCAAACTCTTGGGCTTAAGAAATTCTCTTTGTCTTAGCCTCCCAAGTAGCTGGGACTATAGGCACCCACCACAACACCTGGCTATTTTTTTGTTGCAGTTGTCATTGTTTAGCTGGCCCAGGCTGGGTTCAAACCTGCCACCATCAGTGCATGTAGCCGGCGCTGTAACCACTGTGCTACAGACCCTGAACTTCACTTATTATTTATTGGAGCAATTGCTTGTGGAATCATGGCCATGATGTGAGGAAGCTCAAGCAGCCACACTGAAGGCTCCATGTGGGGAAGAATCAATACTCTTTGCCCAGCCACTGACCAGGGTCCACTGACCGACTTCCTAACCCAGTGAATGAGTTCCTTTGGAAGTTGATCCTCTAGCCCCAGGTGTTGTGGGTGAAAGCTAGCCAGCTGACACTGTGTGCAGCAGGTCTGGCCATCTCCACAGAGCCCTGCCCAGACTGAGAAAGAAATGATTGTTCTCTTTTTAAGCCACTAAGTTTTGGAGTGTTTTAAACAGAGGGTGAACTTTCTGCTGCTTGCTCTTATACCACAACTGCTAATTATGTCTCTGGTGATAAGGCTCAGGTCAATGATAACTTAAACTGAGCCATGTTAAAGGCATTGCATGTGACATTCCTAATCTTCATTCCCAGAGGCTCGAACAACTTTAAGGACACACTGTTTTGGCCACTTTTCTCACAGGGTTTTGTGAGTCAAGGAGTGCAATGGACAGAGAGATTTTGAAAATTCTTAGTTATAAGCAGATTTATCAACTTTGTACCGAAATACACCATGCTTACAAAAGTGACAATATGCAGGGTTATTGAGGGTGTAGTGAAATAAGCCAATTATGACACTTTAGGTAGGAATGTAAATCAGCATAGTTCTGGAAATAAATTTAACTTTATCAATGATTTGAAAGTGATCATGTTTTGGCATAAAATTCTGATGAAAAGAGCTTAATATAAGATATAGTTCCAAACATGAAATAAAAGGAAACCCCCCCAATAATCCTTTACACATGAATCAGTTCATCTCAGGATAATTTGCAATATTAAAAAATGAGAAATAGTAAACACAGTATTTTACTACAAGGGCATTGTTACAGTGATTACCATGTGTTTACAATGATATCGTGTTCTGTATCATAATGCAGCCTATTTTTATGAAGCCATTAAAACAATATTGGTGAAGGGCTTTTAGTGATACTGAACAATGTTTTTAATGTGGCAATGAATTATAAAGGATATAACTTTTACATATGACATTATATTCCACTATATAATACATGAAGGTTTACATGATTATCAAGTACAATATTTCTTTTTTTTTCTTTTTTCTTTTCTTTTTTTTTTTTTTTTTTTTTCAGTTTCTGGCCAGGACTGGGTTTGAACCTACCACCTCTGGCATATGGGGCCAAGTGCCCTACTCCTTTTAGCCACAGGTGCTACCCCAAGTACAATATTTCTAATAGCTAAAAGATAGGGGCAATTTATTTTATTTATTTTATGTTTTTTTTAAGCAGGAACTCAACTTTATTGTGTCAAGCAGCCGCTTATATAGAGCGTGGAGAAGGGGATGGGAAAGAAGGCGGGGGATGAGGTGCGTGACAGGGTTGGGCCAGTGGCATGGCACCACGTTGGCTGTATCTA
>CAUYPK010136570.1:0-15604 GCA_963574355.1 Loris lydekkerianus | reverse complement strand
AATGTCTTAACACAATAACTATGAAATTGCCAGGAAGGCTATGTTAACCAGTGTGATGTAAATGTGTCAACCGGTCTGTGAAACTAGTGTATGATGCCCCATGATCATATCAATGTACACAGCTATGATTTAATAAAATAAATAAATAAATAAAATATGCCTGTTTTCTTCAGGGCAAATCATATCTGCCATGCTTTTGATACATGGCTTGATAAACTCAACATCATTGAATGGTTTTGAGGTTTTTTTGTTGTTGTTGTTGTTTTGCTGTTAAGTACACTACCACATAATAAGTTTTCACAATGGAATCTAAGTTGTAACTTTTTAAAATAATTTTTGTTGAGAAGACAGATTTTTATCGGTTCCACTATTTCGTCCTTATGACACAGGCATGGAATTTGCCTGTGTGTTTTTTCACAGAATGCCTTCAAAGTATAGTCTTTGAAAACTTGCCCAAATTCCCTCAAAGTAGGCAGAATGCCTTCCTATTTGCTTCAACAAAAGTAGTTGTTGGTTTACTTTTCGTTCAATAATCTGTCTTCCTCTGTAACTTTTCTTTTTGTGTCTGTGTTCTGTTTTCTTTTGAGACGCTGTAGAAGCTGTTCTAGGACTAAACATTAATAATAGCAGGGGTCTATATTTACTTTTATTATGAAAATTAATTTATAGGCAAATAGAAAGCAAGGTTTGGGCCATTGTACATCATCCCAGTGGTGACGCAGGTGAGGCAGAGGGCTGATTACCAAGTGCAGCTGGTGTGTGAGGCACTGCGGAGGTCTGGAAGTACCTTAATAACCAGCTAAGAATGCCTACCTGACTCCTAATAACATCAAAATGCCTAACATTGCAAGGGTAGAATGCCTACCTGACTCCTAATAACATCAAAATGCCTAACACTGAAAGGGTTGGTTGAGAATGCCATTATTGAAAATGGCAGCCTAAGTCACCACAAGCACAAGTAACGCCTGATGGTGTCAAGCCATACACCGCCCTGAACTGAAGCCACACCTGCTCACAAATAGCAGGAGCACGTGCACTTTCCTTCTATGACACTACACTGTTGTCTACAAAATTCACGTTCAAGAACAGCGCACCTGAGTTCCACCAAAACAAAAATCACAAAAACTCAATGTGTTAAGCAAGCCTATGATTTTTGTTGGGCAGCATCACAGCATCCTGGGCCCCATGCTGGCCGCCCTGCCCCACATCATTTCATCTCCCCATGGACTGGCCACTCCATGAAGACATCTGGAGCAAACCACTTGCCAGAGTTAGGTGTCTACGCAGGAAGGACACAGTACCTGTCATCAAGAATCGTTTGGGAAATACAGAAAAGAAAAAATATACAAAGCACAATGACACATCACACCAGAAAAGCTGGACAATGTGATATGGAGACCAAGGGAACGCCAGGTGAGGAGCCGGCCCCACGCTCCCCAGGAGGGAAGCCAGGCGCTTTGTGCAGCCCTGAAAGTGCAGGTGCCTGCTCTGGGGGCTACTGAAATGTGCCAGGCCAGGAAATGTCTCTTGGAAATCTGAATAACCTTGATCTAGCAACCGTGGGGAACCAGAAGGTGAGGGGAAATCTGCAAAGGAGGGACCCAAGGCTTCCTTTGGGAAAGAAAACGCACGTGCGCTGATGGGCCCTCCATGGCAGGAAGAGGAGGATGCCTAACAAGTCTCACCAGGGGAGAAGACACGGGTGCACCCCTCCTGGAGGATCTAACCCGCTCGCCTGGTCACCTCGCTGCTTCCCACGCTTGCCCAAAAGCCCCAGACCCCTTTTCTTTGGTTGGTATTTCCAGCCAGTTGTAATTGCCCTTACGCCTGTCTTGTTAATCTGCTAATCTGTTAATCTGTACAGGGCCTCAGCTGGAGGAGGGCAAAGTGGGCTGAGGAAGACAGTTTTGTTCTCCCCCACACACTCAATGTTTAATATTATCATTTTAGGCTCAATTAGAAGAAAAAATAATTTTCAAAAAAATTTAAAGAAAGTAATGTACTCATAAAAATAACTTTATTCAAGATCTATGTGCCACGGTGTTCCCATGTTGGGTCATGACTGCAAGGGGTTTGCGATGGGTTTACAAAGCCAAACAATTCAAGGACAGGTTATCTCATCATTTGGTACAATTAAACACAATTAAATTAATTTTCCTCAATTGTAATGGAGTTAATTGAGGAAAAGTCCATAATTAAGTCTATTAACGCCTAGAACCTGAGGGTATACTCACCTTGAATAATACAGTGTTTTGCTATTTACTATTTTTATTATAACTTGGAATTATCTAATGTCTTAATATATAAATTCTCAGTATTTTAAGTACAAAATGCCCATCAGCCAAGATTACTATCGAGTTAACTTATAAAATACCAGGTTCATAATAACTTCTAGTTAGGTTAAATTTAGTTATGGCCATAAAATGCACATTTTTTACATCTATGAAAAAGCAAATGAATTGATTTTTAAAAATAAGTGGGGCTAACAAGGGGAGATAGAAAAAAATCTGATTTATTAAGTCAGTAAAAATGAGCATATAACATAAGAACATTATTGTTGAGTAAAAACTCAATAACTTTGAATTATTAATATTATTTTTGACAAGTCATAATAGTATACATTTATGGGGTGTAAGGTGATATTTTGATACATGTGTGCAATGTAGTAAGATTAAATAAAATTCATTGCATATGTATGACGTCCCCTATCATTTTTTATGGTGAGACATTTGAAATGCACTCAGTGTTTCTGAAATATATACTTCATTCAACTCCCTGCTCTTCAATAGTGCTTGAAACCTATTGCTTCTTCTATCTGAAGCTGTTACCAAACTTTGATCCTCACCTCCCTCTCTCCTTACCTTCCCTCCACGCCTACAGTAATCGTCATTAGGCTGTTTACTTCTGCGAGATCAACTTTTTAGATTCCCTAAGTGAGATCAAGCACCAGTTGTCTTTCTGTGCCTGGCTTATTTCACTTAACATTTTAGAGGTTCATCCTTGCTACTGCAAGTGACAGGATCCCCTCCTCTTTAAGGGTGAATACAGTCCCACCGTGTACATGTAGATCACATTTTCTTACTGACGGACACTTAGGTTGCTTCCATGTTCGTCTATTGTAAACAACACTGCAATGAACATCGTGGTGCAGAGGTCTCTTCACACTACTGATTTTAATTCTTTTGGATATATACGCAGAAACACAATTACTGGATCACATGGTAGTTCTGTGTTTAGGAGACCTCCATACTGTGCATGTCTTCTTTTGAGAAATGTCCATTCAGGTTTTTTGCCCAATTTTCATTGGGTTATTTGTGTTCTTGCTATTGAGGAGCAAATGAAATCTGAATAGGACACAATTCTAAGTGACATTTCTAACTGGGAATCTGGCATTCACACTTGTCCATCGAATTAACCAGGTGGATTTGCATGTGCACTGAAGGGTCTACAGGATGAAGGCTCAAGAGTGTGAGGGACGGGGAAAGTTGTCCCCAAAATTTGACTGACCCTTTAGGATGAAATTTCCCACATCTGGTTTGTGAGGTGGAGAAGTACCTGGAACCTGAGGAAACAGCAAAAGCAAAGACTCAGAGTCTCAGAGGGACTGAAACGTAAAACATTGTCACCATGAACAGGTGACAGAGCTATTTATGTAACTCTATCCACAGAGGAAAAATTTCTACATTTACACACATGTAGGACAAAGGAGTAAATGGAGATGTTTCTGTTTTCATTTTTGGTTTTGTTGGTTTCTCTATAAGATATCCTAAAATATTCAAGGATGATTTTGCAAGCAAAGAAAAATGTGCAAATAGTGTAAAATCTATTTTATCAGAGAACACCATTCTTTGGGGACTACCAAATACTTGTTATAAGAATTATGTCATTTCAGATATGTATCTGAAGAAAACACAGAAAAATGAGTAATATTGGTGAATGTGCAAAATCTGCATATGCTAATTTCTTGAAGAACAATGAAATTGTTTCTCAAAAGCATATGACATTGAAGACAGGGCTGTCAGACCCTCAGCTGAGTCTGTGACACTGTATAAGGCATTTCTGAGGGTCACCCATACCTGGTTCCTGTTCCTCTCGGCATATGAAAACTACACTTCCTGCCACCCTTCTGTGAATTGATAAGATCAAATGACTAATTCTGGCCACTCCGCAGTGAGGGGAAATGGCACACGTCACTTCCCGGCTGTGGAGTTAATTGCTGACCTCAGATCTACTGCCTGTCTACTGCCCTGTCTCCAGGTCTTAGGAAGCCACATGGTCTGCACAGTGTGGCTACAAAGTGGACAGTGTGTCTTCAGCGAGCTGTGGGACAGAGTCTCCTTCTGTCCTCAGCCTTTGCCTGCCTCCAATAAAACTATCTTTCATGGAGAAAAAAATGGCATTGTGTTTAACAACCAAGATTTCAGGCTTGCAACTGAAGCATAACAGAAATCATTTTGACTTCTATAACTATTAACATAAAACTCTTCAATAATTGTTAAATCATTTTCATAATAATATAATTATTTCCCTCAAATTAAAGGAGCATCTTTTGTACAAATTAGAAAATTTTCAAATATTAAGAAGTAGTTGTGAGAAAAATTAAGCTATGCAATCTCATTCTTATGGCAGCCTAGGAATTAGATTTTTTTTTTTTCTAATCTTACAGTTGAGAAAATTCATGTATGGTAATGTTAAAAGAGATTTGCAAAAGTTCACATGGCTAATTAGCAATAAAGTCATGATTCAAACCTGTGCTTCCATTTGTTTTTTTCATATTCTGCACACTGTATCATAGGCAAGAAGCTCTAGAGAAGAAAAAATCCTCTAACTGGAGATTTCTTCACTTTATTCTTAACGTAAGTATCTTTAAACATAAAAGAGCTATTAAATATATATCTTCCTGAATTTTTAAATATTTAAGTTTTATAACTTAAAATTTTTAAATAGGTTAGGATTTTTCTTAAGTACCTTTATAAGTGTATGTAAATATAGATAAATACATTTATACATGTATTTACACACTTTTCTCCTTAAATTAAAAACTAAGATAAAATGTATTTCTGCTGTGGTTTGTTTGAGATTTTGAATCCTTCAAAATGTCTCTATGATTCATCTGTCAGGTGGGAGCATATAAAACACCTGATATTCTAGTTACACAAACTGTTTCATTTAACTTATTAGAAAGACCATGATTTCTGGGTGGGAGAACTCTGAATTTGAATCCTAGCTGTATCATGCCTCGTCACAGAATTTGGGGCAAACGTCTTGGCGTCTTCGAGCCTCACCTTTCTGTGCTATATAACAAGATAGAAATATCCATTTGAAACATTGCTTTTAGAATTAAAAATCACATTCTTTTCTTTTTCCTAATAAAATCTCTTACACCATGCCTGTCTCATGGAAGAGAAGTATAAACTGTGAATTAGGCTTCAAACTTGAAAAAGAGTCTGGCCCATGGGAGCATTCTTGGAATGTATCCCTCTCACGAGGATATATGTAATGGATGTCTACATATTTTTTTCAATTACAAATTATTACACACACACACACACACACACACACACATATATATATATATTTTTTTTTTTTAACTTCTGTTTAATATGAGGGTACAAGCAATTAGGTTACAGTATTTGCTTTTGTTAGGTAGAGTCGGTCTTGTAGTTATGTCCCGCACTCAAAGGTGCACCAATACCCTTACCTTATGCCCATTAAGTGGGAGCACACCAATCTGCTCTCTCCTCCTCTTACCCACTCTCTCATTCCCCTTCCTTCAACTTGAATTGAATTGAGTTTTTCTCTTAAGTAGGCATGTATTAGTTAGGCTACTGGCTTCACATTAATATTGAGTACATTGGGTATTTGCTTTTCTGTTCTTATAATACTTTACTAAGATGAATGTGTTTCAATTCCATTCAGGTTAATACAAAGATGTAAAGTCTCCATCTTTTTAATGGCTGAATAATATTTCATGGTGTACACATACCACAGCTTATTAATCCATTCCTGGGTTGGTGGGCATTTAGGTTGTTCCCACATCTTGGCGATTGTAAATTGAGCTTTGATAAACAATCTAGTATAAATGTCTTTATGATAAAATGATTTTTTTTTTCTTCAGGGTAGATGCCTAGTAAATGGGAATGCAAGATCAAATGGGAGGTCTAATTTGAGTTCTTTAAGGATTCTTCATATTTCCTTCCAAAGAGGCTGTATGAGTTTCAGTCTCACCAACAGTGTAAGAGTGTTCCCTTCTCTCCACCTTCACTCCAGCATCTGCAGCTTTGAGACTTGGTGATATAGGCCATTCTCACTGGGGTTAGGTGATATCTCAGAGTGGTTTTGATTTGCATTTCTCTGATGATCAGAGACTATGATCTCTGATATATATTTGTTAGCCAATCGTCTGTCTTCCTAGAGAAGTTTCTATTCATGTCTCTTGCCCAGTGGTAGATGGAATTCTTTGCTCTCTTTTTGTTGTTATTGATTAATTTGAGTTCTCTATTGATCCCAGTTATTGACCCTCTGTCAGATTCAAACCTGGAAGCATCTTTTCCCATTCTGAAGGTCATCTGTTTGCTCTAACTGTTGTGTCCTCAGCTGTGCAGAGGCTTCTCAGCTTACGTCCCATTCATTCATTTTTGTTGTGGGGGTGATGGCCGCAGAAGTCTTTGTCATAAAATATTTTCCCAGGCGAATATCTTCAAGAATTTTTCTTACACTTTCTTCTAAGATTTTTATAGTTTGTGTCTTAGATTTAAATCTTTTATCCATCTTGAATCAATTTTTGTAAGTGGTGAGAGGTATGAGTCCAGTTTCAGAGTTTTACATGTGGTTATCCTGTTCTCCCAGCACCATTTATTGAATAGGGATTCTTTTCCCCAGTGTCTGTTCTTGTTTGTTTTTTCAAAGATCAGAGGTTTTGGTGGAGGGAGGGTAATGGGTGGGGCCACATTTATGGTGCATGTTAGAATGGGTACAGGTGATTGCACTAATGTACACAGCTATGATTTAACAATAAAAAATTTTTTTTTTTAAATAGATCAGATGGTGGTAAGAGACACAGCAGAGGGAGTCCATGTGGGCTGCCATGGGAGGTCCTCTGTCTAGGGACTCATAAGTGTTCCCAGTTGTTCCCTTCCTGATAAGCTCTTTCTATATGCAGAGTAAAGATCCTAGATAGCACCAATCCCTGCACTTGCTCCTGACCGGTGTCGCACAGGGGTGCACAGTTTCCAGTTGGCCCCTCACCCTTTTCCATGGCGCGACGAAGTCTGTGGTGCAAGGTTATTTTAAGCTTTCTAGTTCCCCTCCCCAGCATTGAGAGTACTCACTGCAAAAGTGCAGAGGCTGTGGCTTTCTTGTTCTATCTTCCGGGTCCATTTTCCTCCTTCTTGCTTGTCCTACACAGGCCTCCCTTCACTCTCTTCACATTTTCACAGGTAATTGTAAAAAAAAAAAAAAAAAAAAAAGTAAATCTCAGCTATGCCTCGGTATATTTTTAAGGAAATGAGAACAAATGGTGATTAAATGGTGACCGATTTTCGTTTCCTATATGTGAGGAGGTAATTATGACAAGAGAGTATTTCTGAACAATGAGAATAAAGGGACAGAGAAAAAGAAATTGCTTATTTATCTTAAAGTTCATAGAAGAATTAGCTTCCTGTTAAGCGTTTGTTCACAACTCCTGTTATTGTTCAGATATTGAACTTGTATTTCAAATGTAAAATGTAATAGAAATTGTTTTAAAAAAATAATTCGCACTCTCCACCTTTTTCAATTATTCTAATCCAAATCCTTTCTGTGTGCCATAGATAGGGAGTCTCCACTTTCAGATGGCTGCTTTTTGTGTTTAGGAGATTATGTGTGAATACTAAATTTTATCTGAGCTCTGAGCTAACAATACATATAAAAATAGCATATTAGAATAGTTCCGAATTTAGAAAATGCATATAATTGTGCTTCCATTTTCTTCTGGTGTTATTCAAATTGCTGTATTTCATAGACAAAGTAATAAATTTTAGTTGAGCTTTTACATTTCAGCAAATCTGGAGAATTAAATTTAGAGACTGATGATAACACATCAGACCCATCATTCTTCACAAAGCTTCCCTCTGAGCCCTGGCATAGCTTCCCATGGCTGCTTAGCACTTCAGAGCAAGTTTACAAGGCTCAGACCAAACCAGGGCCAAGGACCTGCAAAAAGATCCAGGAGTAATTGGGAATATGGTTTTGTCAGGTAGTTTCTGTAATTCTGGGTCATTCTGGGGTATGATGTGGCCAAAATACATTTTGGTACAAATCAAGAACACTACATTTTCTTTTTGAAAACTGTATATTTTCTTTTTGAAAACTACCTCTTTATTTGTTTATTACAACTACATTCAAAATCCCTCTCTTATACTTCCTATATTATAAAAATTCATGATTACAGCATACCCTTTATCAGAAACAAAACAAAAGGCAAATAAACCAAAAGTAGAGCTTAGAAGAAATGTGTCCTATTGGCAGAAAAAGAGAAGCTCTGAAATGCGATAAAGAATTCTCAACAAAACTTACAGAGGTTTGCTAAAGGCAAATAAATGACCTAAAAGTAAGTCTAGTAGAATTCCTTATGAATTTTAATTTGTTAATTGTGCAACTATGCAATTGTCTTAGTATTTCAAATGTCAACAATACTCGGCTTTATAAGAAATGGTTTCCACGCCTACCCTACACACAGCAAGCTCTCTGAAAATGCTAGTTGAATGTTGGCTAGATTTGATTTAGGAGAGATCAGCTAGAAGTAAATAGATTTTCAATGAAACAGTAATTGCTTGCCAGGAAAGAGATGATTGAAAGACGAGGCATGCAGGAAGCCTGTGGCCCCAGCACCCCCACTCTGTGACTGTGGCCCAGGCCTACAAAAGCTGCCACGATGCACTTTCTTTACATGGTTGCAGTGTAAGGTAGTTACACTTGAGAATCCCTAATACCATAGAAGTTAAAAAATAAACTTTATTTAAAAAAATTTTAGACTGATGCAAAAAGTACTTTGCTGCACTCACTCAAAGCAAAACAAAACATAATGCTTCTGACTTTAAAAACATCCAGGCTTTTTTTGGAGGCATTCTTTAAGAAAACTTTTGGTTATTAATCTTGAAGATGCCTCTGCGTGGGGTAGTGTAGCCTTGTAGTTAAGATCTTGGGCTTGATTTCACCTTCTGGTTCTGCCTCTTAAGGGTGTTTAACTTGGGGAATACGAGTTAACCTCTCTGGGCTGGTTTCCTGAACTTTAAGATGGGTTTTTACAGAAAAGGCCAAGACCGAAGGGTGTTCCTCATTTAGTGCATAACAGAGTTCTTGGCATACGGTAAGAATTCAAGAAATACCCTTTACCATTTCTTCTGAGTTAATATGTCCATTAAATTATTAATGTATCCGTAAAACTATCCTTCCTCTTGCTTTTGGATTCTATTAGAGTTGATACAATTATTGTATTCTCTCTTTCCCATCAACAGTCCACTTTCAAAGATTTTAATAATCTCCCTTAGAGAAGTAATATTTTAAAAATGTTTCACATGCAGTCAGATTAAACAATTATTAGGCTGCATATTCCTCCTGTGTGCCCTACAGTCATTTTTCATGCACAACGTTTTCTGGGTTTTTTGGAATTTACTGTTGAAGCCAGAAACGCAGCCTTCAGGATCGAGGCTGAGAAGTTAAACTGCGGCAGCACGGCTGACCCAGTGCGCTCAGCCCACACGCTCTCCCACACCCCACCTCAACCCAGCTCAGTTTTCTCCATGATTGTGGGGATGTTTGACTCAGGAGAATCTGAGGAGATAGACATAGATAGACAATAGATGTTGTGACGATATTGGTCAAGGTTAAGTCGATAATATGATGTTTTCTCTGATGAGTCTCTTACATATTTTGTGAAAACAAAAATCACCTTTGTTTTTAAAGGTTGTTTAAACACTTTGCACTGTTAGAATGGAGACTACTTTTATGTTACTTCTTATCAGATAAAGTTAACATTTTCTAGGTTGGTTTGTTATACTTTATTATAAAAGTTATTAAACTTGTAAATGAGACAGAACAGAATTGAGAGTCTAGGTTCGCTGTTCCAGTTTGGTGGACTATCCTGTCTCTGCATGTTGGCTGACAGGGACCTGTGGCCTGACCCTCTTCCTCCCGTAGCACTGTGGTCTAGTTCTCCATAAGCTTATACTTCATTTTTAAACTTTTTTAAACATTCGATGAGAGTGTAAAATACATAAAAAGCTCTTTTAGTTTTGTTTTCAAAGGACTGACTTTTAACGAATTTATTTTATTTCTTAGATTTCTTGATATGTTATAAAAATTAGTTTTTCGTTGAAATTTTGTTAATATCTTCTTACAGTTCTGAAGCATTTTCTTTATATTATGATGTCCTAATAGAAAACTTTTTGTCATTGTAATGTTGTCATTTCAACTCACCTTTTAAAATATTGGATGATTCCTTCTATCACTATAATGGTCCTTTCCCTTAATTCTTTCTAGCTGTTATTAATACACATCTGGTAGCTTTTCCTATTTTTTTGTGTGTATTTTTCATTGACATACTTTATTTTCGAGACTTTCTTTTTGGTTTTCTTGTACTTTTGTAATGTGAGTATCAAACATTGATTTTCCTTTTTAAATTCAGCCAAGAAGTTGTTGCCTTTAGTGGGTAAGCGTGACACGTCCGCGGCGATTTTCAGAACTGTTGTATCTTCCATCATGTTCTGTTTTGTTTTTATATTTGTGCTTCTCTGATATCTCCTTGTTTTTTTGTTACTCGGTATAATATGGTTCATAATTTTGTTAATTTTGTTCTCCATGGTTAGGAAATTATGTTTTACAAATGTGTATCAAAAATGTTTGAAACTGTATTTCTTTGATGATCAAATTAAGCCCCATCTCGAGAATCTGGCTGGCTGGCTGCACTGATCAGCTCTGTTTCTTTCTGGTCATCTCACTTTGTGAGCTCTGAAGTGTTCCACAGTTTTTACAAAAGAGAAAGAGAAGGAAAGGAAGAAAAGTCCCAAGCCTCACTCTCCCCTTGTTGCCCCAGCTGCATCTTTGGGCCCCCAGCCTCTTTTGCAGGCCCCCATGCTCCCGCCCAATGCAGTCAGCTGCCTGCACACTGTCCTCTAGCCAAGCAGCCTGGGCTCCTGAACCTAAGAGGCACTGCTGGTTCCTGTCCTCAGGTCACAGACGATCTGGGGCTCAGAGCTAGGTAGGCACTGCTGGTTGCTTACTGAAGTCCTTCACTGCTGCAGATTGTCTCTGTGTCCCTCACATTCCCATCTGGTGTTGGCTCAATCTGATCTTTGGATGAGTCCCCCTTTGAGACTTCTTTTATCGTGTTCTTCTCTTTTCACTCTATGTTTTTCCTTAAATACTATTATCCAGTTGCTTCCAGTGGTTTCAAAAGTCGCCCAGTGGTTTAGAAATTCATCTAGTGTTAACAGCTACCAATACCACATGTGCCTCTGCACATGTCCTTTGCACTCGACGCACTTGGGTCTCAAGAGCTGAAAGACCTCAGATGTGCCGTAGGTTTTTCAAACTAAACATCTAAAACCGAGCTCCTGACTCTCCTCTGCTAACCACCATTTCCTCTAGTTTTCTCTTCATTAGTAAATGTCACTGCTTAGTTGCCTAAACACACACACACACAACAAAACAACAACAAAGCCTAACTTTCTTCCCTTTATTTATTCATAAATACATCACCGATTTGCCTGATGAGTCTAAGAAGCATTGTGAATCCGTGTACTTCTTCCCACATGCAAACGTCCTGCTACCTTCTACCTAGCTCCACTGGCCCCCTTGGACCCACAGGTGGCACCTGTTTCCACAATTCTTCAGCTCTCACAGGAAACCCCACCTGCTCATGTAGGCTGTTCCTGACCACTCCAACCCAAGACCACAGACCTTCCGTGACTGTCACAGTGCCCTGTGCATTTTTTTTCTCATACTACTCACAGCCTATAACTATTTCCCTACCAGTTTATTTATTTATTATTTATTTTTGTATATGTTCTTCCTAGCTTATAAAGTCTGTAAATGCAAAGAACTTGTCCACATTTTTGTGTATTGAACACAGAGCTTCATGCGTGGTTTGTACATAATAAAGTTTTTAGAAAGTTTTTGACCTTCCCACAAACATTCTTCACCTCCCAAACTCCCTTTTATCCTGCAGGCAGAGTGGTTGTTGAAGGAACGAGCTGGATGTCATCACCACCCTCGCTGTTGGCTGTGACACTACACTTTGGACTTCTGTACTTAGCGTATCTTTGGGGCTGGAGATAAAGGCACCAGGAGTTTCCCTGACCTCCCCGCCTGTGGGGACCTTTCTCACCTTCCCATCCCAAATGCGCAGCATTTTGAATTTATCTTTCAAAATGATCACCCCACTTCTTACTCTGTAATGCCTTTGTTACGTGTGTATTAACATTCCTCCTCCAGAGGAGGAGCTGGCTGAGGAAGGGACCTCATCAATCCTGTGGTCACTATTTCTACCACACTGAGCTCTGAGCCAGATTTGGGAGACCGGGTGTGATGGTTGAATTCCTAATAGAACATCACGTAAAGTGTTCTTCTGAAGGTAAAGTTTAATTTTTTTTAATGAGCTTTTATTGCACTCAACTGTGGGTTTCTTTGCTGTCAGCAACTTCAGCCCACTCTCATCACTTACGTTTTTAGCTCAATTGATTGTCTTTTGCTATTTCTTTTGGATTGTACTAGTGGGTCTCATCCCAGTGAATTTTAGTTTTTCATAATGAGAAATACTATGTAACTTGGTGTCTCTAAAATGTTCAATGAAGCAACGTAAGTTCTTGCGCACAGATCAAGGAACAGGGAGCAGACCTCCAGGTACCTGGGCCCTTACCCATTTCCGTCTTCCAACTGCATCTGCCATTTGACAGTTGTTCACCAGCACATAAAAACCGTCCTCCTTCTGTGTTGTATATCTAGAATGTAACCTATTCCATGTTATATGGTAGGTCTGGAAATAGTGTTTAAAACCACTAAATGCAAAAGTGTTTCCTTGAGCAGAGGTGCGATTTTTATATTCCAGTAAGTGAACTGTCTGTCAATAACCACAACAAACTATTGTGGGGCTGTAGTTAAGGCATTCACATTTCCTGGTTCTCAGTTTCTTCAGCTATTAAACAAGATGCAATCTTTGAGTGCTCTGCCAATGAATTCCACCTGTGTTTCAGTCGAATATCATATTAACAACTCCACTTAACATTTATCTTACTCATGTAGTCTTGGTATTTTCCTTGACAATTTCCATAATCACTGTGCTAAGCAGCCTCTCAGATGGCTGTAAGATCTCCTCCACCCCCAGCTGTAAACCCATGGATAATCCTCTCTCAATTGAGCTCAAGCTGAACCTAGTAACCTTCCTCTAGTGGAAAACAATGTGACATATGGGACATCACTGTTAAGATGAGCTTATAAAAAGAACACTGCTCACACCTGGGCACTCTCTCCTCTCCTTTCTCTGAGGAAGACCAGTTGTCATGCTTAGAACAGTCCCGTTGGGCAGCCCACATCTAAGAGAACTGAAGAGGCCTCTTTGATCCCAGCAGCCCAAAGCAGTCGAGTGATTGAATCCTGCAAAGCTGCCTCGGGAAGCCCTGCTGAGTTTTCAGATGCCAACCAACACCCACAGCACGTCTGCAGCCTTGAGAGAAGCCTGGGGCCAAAGGACTCCAGGGAATGCACCATGATTCCTACCCCAGAGGACGCCACACAGTTTGAAGCTTTAAGCTGCCAAGGTTGGGAGCAGATCATTATACAGCAGTAGATAACTCACACCATCAATTTTATTGGAGTGAAAAAAAAAAAAAAAATGATCTGAGTCTGTCCCATTCAGGGATCTCATTCCAGGAGCAAATTCCGAGGTGAAGGAAGGCGACACACAGACAAGGCGCAGGTATTCTAGCTCCTTTGCTCTGGACTTGCAGTGATCTCAACTAGAAGACCCTTTTCTCTTACCAAGTGCTGCTAAGAATTTTTTCTTGAGAGAAAATCTCACTCTGTTTTCCTGGGTAGAGTGCTGTGGTATCATGGCTCACAGCATCCTCAAACTCTTGGGCTCAAGTAATCCTCTTATTTCAGCCTTGCCAGTAGCCGTGACTACAGACACTCACTGCGATGCCTGGCTAATTTTTCTATTTTTAGTAGAGATGAGGTCTCACCACTGCTCAGGCTGGTCTCCTGAGTTCAAGGGATCCACCCAGGTGAGCCTCCCAAAATGCTAGGATTACAGGTGTGAGCCACCGCACCTGGCTGACTGCAAATAATTTCTGACTCAGCATTTTAAATGTCTCCACACAGAACATGTAGAGCTGCTTCATTTATCCTTCATGTGCTGTATGCACTCTGTGCCGCTTGCTGGAAATCCAGTGGGGGCTTCACTCGAATCACAGCATCAGACTGGGGGCAATAGCAGTAAAAATATTGTAGATACTGAAGAACAAGAAAAAAATGGTCACAAACACCATCCTGGGGAAGCTAATTCACAGAAGGCTTCCAAGAGGAGCAGGAGTCACTGAAACAGAGTCTTGGAGAAGGCAGAACCTTGGCCATGTTGCTCTAGGCTGAGAGAGACTCACATGCATGTGACCATGGCCTATTCTGGGAATGGCAGACTATTCAGATGAAGCAGTCCTCGAGAAGGAAGAGGAAACTGAGACGTGCTGAAACAGAGGGGTAGTTGATGTAAAATATATTGTGCTTGTATTGGCTCTGGTCTGCAGTCCTCAGGAAGGACTCTACTGGGAGTGGACTCATCAGAAAGGCAAAGAAGACAGCTCAAGGATCAGAGCCAGAGAATGGACCTAACAGGTGAACACTGCAGGATGGCTCCTGCGGGGGGTGTGGGAAGGCTCTCCTGAAAGGTGCCCAGCCGCTTGGGGACCAGTGAAGGCAGAGGCTACGCTCAGCCTAGCAGGAGACTGGGAGGCAGGACCCGGAGCTCAGACATCAGCTAAGGGACGGATGAAAGGTGGCTGGCCAGAAGTTGTCATGTGAGGAGAAAACTGCACAAAGAAAGTATTAGTTAAAAAAAACGATAATTTGACAAAGGAAACTAGGTATTCAAAGTCTCTCTGAGATAGACAAAGGATTATGGTAGGAACAAATGAATGAGGGTGCCGAGGCTGGGAGGTCGTGAGTAGAGCCTGACCCTTGGTAATTTCCTTAAAGTTCAATTTTAGGTACATATGTAAATACAATTAACCTTTTAACATGCTAAGATTTCATAATATTGGACTGCCTCTAATTTCATGTATTTCCTACACACAAAAGTAGTAAGAAACCAGGCTCCTGTAATGTACACTTTCCACAGTTCTAGATGCTGGTTTGATTCATTCTCAAATTCTGGGATGTCATCCTGTAACCTAAGATCAGTTTGGCAAACAACTAGCCTTTCTTTTTTTTTTTTTTTTTTTTATTGTTAAATCAAAGTTTTTTAAATTATTGCAAACAATGGGTAAAAATTTGTGGTTTAAAATACGGACTTAAATATTACAATAAAACATTTAAACGTAGCCCTCATTGCATTTTATTAGTTATTTTATTT
>CAUYPK010136569.1:0-18300 GCA_963574355.1 Loris lydekkerianus | reverse complement strand
AATGTTCTCAGCCCTATTATGAAGCTAATTTATAGCTTTCATATGAAGGCTATAACCTAACTATAGCACAAGAATATGGGGAAAGGGCCGAGGAAGGGTCAGGGAGGGGGGGAGTCCGGATGGAGGGAGGGTAATGGGTGGGGCCGCATCTACAGTGCATCTTAGAATGGGTATGGGTGAAACTTACTCAAGGCAGAATACAAATGTCTTCATACAATAACTAAGAAAATGCCATGAAGGCTACATTGAACAATTTGATGAGAATATTTCAGATTGTATATGAAACCAGCACATCGTACCCCTTGATTGCACTAATGTACACAGCTATGATTTAACAATAAAAAAAAAAAAAGACCATAACTAAGATTATAATGGTCGAATTGAGGGTAGGAAATGAGCACAGAAGCCACCCTCAACTATAAGCACACTGACTCCACCCCCGATGGTGCTGCGGCCAGCAGGTGAGAGATGAGCAGAGCAAACACAGTGAACGGAGGGGCCCAGGCCTGGCCACGGCCTGAGGTGCAACAGGAATACAGGTAAGGCCATAAGCCTAGTGCTCACATACAAGGATAGCTCAGGGAAGTCAGGTGGCCTCTCAACATCACCCTCAAGGCTGAACTACATGACATAGGAAAACACAGCCATAAGTGCATCAGGGGCCTTCTCAGGGGCAGGGGCTGGGCACAGGTTAGGTGCTTCTTTGGGCAAGTCAACAGTTCTCCATGGACAGATCCATGGCTGACAGGAACTGCTTGGAATGAGGACCAGTCCCTGGGTCATGACTTTACTACAGCTAAGGATGAGATGACCAGGCCTTTGTGATTAGGGAAGACACTCTTAGGAAAATAACAGGCAGACGTAACACCAAGAATTCAGAATTTGGGTGGCGCACTGTGGCTCAATGAGTATACCAAGGGTAGCAGGTTCAAACCCGGCCCAGCCAAACTGCAACCAAAAAATAGCTGGGCGTTGTGGCGGGTGCCTATGCTCCTAGCTACTTGGGAGGCTGAGGCAAGAGAATCACCTAAGCCCAAGAGCTGGAGGTTGTTGTGACCTGTGAAACCACTGCACTCTACCGAAGGGAACAAAGTGAAACTCTGTCTCTAAAAAAAAAAAAAGAATCCAGAACCACCCAACTCCCAGCACGAATCCAGGCTTGCGAGGAGCATGGGGGCAGAGGAGCAGCACAGAAATAGCGGGGTGAAGGGAGTACACCCACAACTGCAGTGCCGCGGATACTGGGGGCCCCTGGCACCCACACAGCAGTGCTATATAGACACTGAGGACCCTAGTACCCACACAGCAGTGCTGCATAGATACAGGGTCCCAGCACCCACACAGCAGTGCCACACAGACACTGGAGGCCCTGGCGCCCACACAGCAGTGATGCACAGACACTGGGGGGCCCTGGCACCCACACAGCAGTGTTATATATACACTGAGGGCCCTAGTACCCACACAGCAGTGCCACACAGACACTGGGGGCCCTTGGCATCCACAGAACAGTGCCGAATAGATACAGGGTCTCGGTACCCACATAGCAGTGCCAAACAGACACAGGGTCCCGGCACCCACACAGCAGTGCCAAACAGACACTGGGGGCCCCTGGCACCCACACAGCAGTGCCAAATAGACACAGGATCTTGGCACCCACACAGCAGTGCTGCACAGACACTGAAGGCCCCGGCATCCACACAGTGGTGCCGCGAAGACATAGGGGCACCTACACAACAGTGCCGCACAGACACTGGGGCCCCTGTTACCCACACAACAGTGCTGCCCAGACACAGGGTCCCAGCACCCACAAAGCAGTGCCACACAGACATAGGGGGGCTAGCACCTACAGAGCAGTGCCTCACAGATACTAGGGGCCCCGGCACCCACACAGGAGTGCCTCATAGACACGGAGGCCAACACCCAACACCCACAGAGCACTGCTGCAGGGCTCCTGCTGTGCAGAAACAGTAGTAAGCTCAGGGCCATGGGCAACTCAGCTGTACATGGAAGACTAAGTTATGGGCTCACAGGACAGAGCAAGGAATGAGGTTACCTGCGGATGGCAACTGTCAGTGCCTCAGGAGAGCTGGCACAAGGACAGATGACCTCTGGCCTCAGACCTCTGGACTGGAAGACGTTGAGGAAAGCATCACAGGAGGATATCGACCCTGCTTGAAGCAACAAGAGTGGAGCCAGAGGTGACTGGAAGGCAGCAGGACATGGGGCACTAGGGATGGTCACTAGTGCCCAGGAGCAGGGGCTGCACATGCCTAACCCACCAGTCCATTCTGTGTGTCAGCTCAACTAACAGGAGATCACTGCTACATCACAGAGAGGCTGGGACTGTTTCAACAAAACACACATGACACATTTTCAAGTTGCCTGCAAATCAGAGGCTGGAAATCTAACCTGTGTTTCTTACTGAGTCCAACTCACCATCAGCCGTACTCTTCCCTGCCTGCTCCTGGACTAGTCTGAAAGAAAGAGCCTCCTTGTGTTTCACATCCTGGGGACAACAGAGTCTGCCAAGTAGCTGAGAGGTGTCCCATCATGGCCAGGTTAGGGCACTGTGTGCCCTGTGGTGCAGTGAATTTGGCTCCAAGGAGCTCAGAGCTGTACCATGTGCATAACTGGCTGCAGGGGCAGCCTCTGTGCTCTAGCCCCAGGCTGCCCCCCTTCTCCCAGATGTCCCCTTCCCTGGGGAGCCACCTGTCACAGTCACCTGTCAAGCCTCAGCAGTCAGCCCTGCAGATGTGTATACTTAACTCTAAGGAGACTCTGTATGCTTGGAACTCAAGCCTCCACAGCCCTGCGCCCATGGGGACCCGGCTTTCTCCAACTTCCTGTCTTCCCACAAGAGAAGGGACCTCAGACTCCGTGTTCTTCGGGGAAGAGGGAGAAACAAAATAGCTACAGACGGCCTATGCTGAGGGACACACAAAGGCCCAATGGCCCGCCCCATGGTGAGGCGCAGTCAATGGGAAGGGCTGTTGGAAGAGGAACATGCTGTGACCCCACTGCAGGGACCAGCCAGATGGCCAGGGCCAGGCAAAGTGCTGAGGCCCAGGTAAGCATGGCACTGCAGAGATGTGAGCAGCATGTAGGACTCAGGGGCAGGCCCTGTTTGGCCAGTGTAGACAAAGGGAATGGGGAGCTCTGGAGGTGCTGGAAAGTGGGGTGCTCACATGAAACGGGATACACAGGGATACATAGGGACATGGGCACTGGCGGAGATAAGGAGGAGGTAAAATGAAGGCCAGGTCCAGGGTGGTTTCCAGCACAAACTACAACCTAGGCTTGGCAAACACCACTGAGGCCCTGAGGGAGGGTCAGCCCTGTATAGTCCTGGGCTCCAGGAGGCTCACAGTTGCAGCCTCCAAACAAGCAGTTATACCCAGATCACTCCAGGTGCCTAGGGTATCCTTGGGAACCCCTGTAAAGGACATGGGATGAATGGCTGGGGCCAGAAGCAAGACAGGTAGAGGCAAGAGCACACAGGCAGAAAGCTTGGCATAGGGCCCAAAGAGAAGCAGGGATTCCGATTTCTTAGGGAAGGTGATTCTCATTAAAGGATTGACTTTTGTCAACTATGATAAAATTGTTCTTACAGTTAGTGCCCTCCTAAGCATGCAAGAGACATGCCAGCAAATTATTCACAAGATGTTCTGTGTCACAGAACATTATAGGTTATTTGTGAACTCATACAACGGTGGGGGTGAAAACACCTCCATTTTGCTTCTCAACATGTTCTATTTCAGCAGGTTCTATTTCGGCCACCTGGTGAGTCGCAGTTTGCAAGAGGGGATACCATGTGGGCTGTGCCTTGGTCATGTGGGCTTACTCACAGGGGTTAGCGCCATCGGCCACAATTAGCATTCGCAGTGAGCTGAGGCTGACATCCCTCTGACCCCTCTGTGCCAGGAGAGACCAGTGCATGTCTCGGGACTTCACCAGCGCAGCCTGGGCTGCAGAGACAGGAGTAGAGATGCCGCAGTGTCACGGTAGTGGCCAGCACCCTTGTGCAGACCAACACACATACCCTGCTCCCATGTGGCAGTGCACAGGCACGGGGTACATAGACTCACATCCCAGGCCACAGGGTCTCTCCTGCCCCCAAACCTTTTTCCTTAAAAGAAGGAACTTTTTAACTTTATAACTTTATAACTTTGAGGTATAACTTAGAAGAAATTCAGATCCATTTCAACATTATTTTTTTCCCCAGAAGCTCTATATTGCTCTTTTCCTATCTGCCCATTTTGTCTAATATTGTCCCTCCCTAAGTTGTTGGCACTGAGTTGACAAGATGTTATCACAGCCTGCTGTGTGGTGAAGCTTCCAGGCTGCAAGGTGGGAGGACTCTAGGATCCTAATAGGTAGACTCAGCCTGGCCTATGGTGCCAGGTGAATCCCCTAGACTTCAGTTTTCCTCCAATTAAAAAAAAAAAAAAGAAAAAAACAGCTATTACCACCAGGCGGCTCTGAAGCAGAGCACAGGATCAGCCACAGGCAGAACCAGTCAACAACGCAGCCAGGGCCTCAGGGGCTGCTGAAGTGGCTCTTGAGCTCCACAGGGTATGACAGGGCCCTAAACCACCAGGTGGCCACATCTCACCTCATCTGCCCTGGACTGTACCAGGCCCCTAACAATCTACAGGGCTGTGCCCCCAGGAAGAGGCAAGGCCTCAATTACCTGCCCTCCCCCGGCCCCCAACCCCCTCCGCCACCACTGCCTGAAACACATTAGCCCCAGCCCAGGCAGGAGGAAGGCAATTCCTGGAGCTCCTTAGCCCACACCTGTAGTTCCATAAGTCAGCTTCATTTTTTTTCTTAATCACCGAAGATAAGTTCAAAGGTAGTTCTCTGAAGAATTATGAGCCCAGTTGGAGTGGCATTTCCATTACCTTTATAGGAACACACTTTCTGAATCCAGGAGAGGGGGTTGACCTTCATCAGTGCGTAGGGGATGTTGACCACATGCATCCTGTTCAGGACACTCTGCCAGACAGAGAGACCTGCTCAGAGACTAGCAGGACTGAGCCGCTCAAGAAAAAGCAAAAAAAGCCCAGGTACTCTAACAATACTCAGGCAAAGGCTTGGGCTCAGCTCTTGCACGAAACACTAGCAATCCCTTGTTCCAACAATTAGTCATTAGCAAACAACACTCACTGTTAGCACTCCATGCCAGAGACCAGCATCTCTTTTGAAATCCAGCACATTTGTTAATGTTTCAGCTGAAAGTAGACAAAGAAGGTTAAACCGCTGAACAACCATGTGCCTTTCTAGAGAAATTCTGAGTACATCACTGACATGTACGAGAAGCATTTCTAAATACCAGATACCAATTAATCAGTAATTAATTGGTTATTCAAATTATTAGAAACATGTAAAAGTAGAAGGCCATACAACTCTGGACTGAAATAGAGAATCACACTGTGATCACTAATCTGAAGTAAGAATGTCACACACTTGGGAAGCTGTACACATCACCATTGTTCCCATCTCTTCAAGTGAGGAGACAGGTGAGGAGCTGTCCTGGATATCCTCACTCCTTAGCCTCACAGACAGGCACTCCCATCCCAAGAGGCCAGAACCTGGCATCCTGGGGCTAGAGGTTTGTGCAGAGGTGTGTTGTACTCCCAGAGGCTCCTGGCCTAGCCTGGGCCCACTGAGGGCACTGCAGCTCCCAGCTGTACCCACTGACAGAGACCCCAGGGAACAGGAGGTTTGGCTGCTATACCAGCAAATGCTGCTGCACCACCTGGACAAGGTCACTCTAAGTATCTCTCTGGTAGCTCAAGAACCCAATTCTAGGAGACCATGTGAGATCAGAACTGGACTGAAGAAAACCATGGGACATGATTTGATAGATCTAACCTTTTAGAAAATATTAGAAGTCCTTAAAACTGCAATCATTTTCCAGTCTCCAGTAAAATCTTTAGCTGTACCCTCATGTTACCCCTTGCTTTTAATTGTATTTTAAATATTTAAACATAACCATTCAATTTCACTTCCAAGTTTTATTCAGTTAGTACTGCACTGTAAGAAAACTACTTTAGTAGTCCTCAACTATTATTGTGTTTGGGTCTATCACTCTGATTAGCTTTAATATTTGCTGTATATACCTTGTTCCCATGTTGAGGATATATATATATATTCACAATTGCTATATCCTCTTGCTAAACTGATCCTTTTACCATTATATGATGATGTAATTTTAAAAAATCCTTAGGTCCATTTTTATAGTTTTAAAAATAATATTTCTCACATTGTCTCCCATAAATATATATAATTATCTACCAATTTAAAATATTTTACATAAAAAATTATTTTTTATTTTAAATTATTTTAAAATATCTGATATTTAACAGTAAATCAGGGGCTGCGTGTGAATTACCAAGAGATAATCTATGACCATAAAGATTCCACTTGTATATTTACATGCATGATAGCTTAAGTCAAAACTAGTCATAGAAAACAATAATAGAAAAATAAGAGTGTTTTCTACTTTTTTAAACACAAATACCCTGTCCCTCAGCATGTCACAGATTGAGCCAGCCCAGTTAGTACAGACTGAGTGGTGGGTACACTGGCCTGTAGTCCAGGAAAACAATATGCACATGAGGGTTCTGAAGACGACCAGCATCAGGCAGCCCAGATTCTGCCAAGAGAGGGGGTCCAGCATAACCAGAGACCTCATGACCATGTTGAGGATGGGTACATGACCTAATATGGCTGGGATTAAAGGGCAAAGGCTCAACCCAGAGGTGGCTCTGACAGGCATAGTGACAGCTACATGATGAGGTCTGTCAGGTCCCTGTGCAAGGCCAGAAGTGCCACTGCCCCTGCCCCAAGAGCCCTTACCTTCTGAGTACCCGCACGCCTGGGTCAGAGCCTGGCACTGTGCCAGCAGGGATGCGTGGGCCACGGTGACCCCCACTGTGCTGCCTTCTTTGCTGGTTTTATACTGAAAGATTTCAAAGAAAAAGACATCTTGTCGTATTTCTAGAGGCCATACCAGACAGAAAGGAGGCTGACAGAATCTTTAGAAGCAGCAGCATAAAGCACTGGGTGCAGTGGCTAATGCCTGCAGTCCCATCTGTTTGAGAGGCTGAGGCAGCAGCATCACTTGTGTTTGGCAGTTGAAGGCCAGCCTGGGCAATAAAGTGAGACCCAATCTTTTCTTTTTTCCCGTATCTGTGTAGACACTGGAAAAGAACCTTCCTTCTGTGGTCAGAGTCCCAGGGGCCTAAGTCAGAGAAAGTCTGATCATCGAGGTAAGACGTTAGAACAGTGATTATCAACCGGTGTGCCATGGCACACTGGTGTGCTGTGAGAGGATCTTAGGTGTGCTGCGAAAATTTTCAAACATCATTAATTACATTATTTTCAAAAGAAGATCAAAGCACATAAGTATATTCTTTTTTACCCATTTTTAAATCAACATCATTTAAGTGTGCTCTGGAAGTTTAATTATAGGTTTAAGTGTGTCATGAGATTTTTAAAAAAGGTTGAAAAACACTGCTTTAGAGGAAGCAGAGAAAAGAAAAAATAATTTAAAATTAGGAGAAGTATTCTATAAGAATTGTCCCTCCCTCTCTGCCTCCCTTCCTTCCTTTCTCCCTTTGCCTCTTTTCTTTTTTTAGTGGAGAAAAAAATTAATATTCTTCAAGTGCTTGTATGACCACAACTTTTATTTCCACTTAGGTCAGGAACATAAGAATGTACGTTACTTCAGTGAATCCTCACACAATCTTATATTGATAGGAATTAACTCACAAACTTAAGTATAATTCAACTAGCAAATGAAGTATTTTAATTTATAGGATCTTATCCTAAGGAAATTATGAGAAATGGAAGCAAAAACATATGTACGGTGTTGCTATAGTTTAATTTATTTATGTTAATATATTTATATTATATTAAATATTTTATATTTATATTATCTGAAATGTAACTCTAGTAAATATACTACGGTACATTAAAGCATATTATGTAGTTATTAACATGGTGCTTATGAAAAGTATTTGTGTTAGAGAAAAATGCACATGATCTAATATTAAGTACAAAAGGAAGCATTGATCTGTGTATACCAAATTATCTCAATTATCTAAATCTACATTTATACTAACATTATCATTAATTATCATTGAGTGGTTGACTTACTAGTGGTCTTTAAACATTTTTGCATTTTTTTAGCTTTTGCAATAAGCGTGTATTATTTTTATAATTATAAAATATGCAAATATTACTTTTTGTGAAAGAAATTGAAAATGATAGGTAACAGAAGCATTTTAAATTATTTTGAGACAGAGTCTCACTTTGTTGCCCTTGGTAGTGTGTTGTGACATCATAGCTCACAGCATCCTTAAACTCTTGGGTTCAAGTGATCCTCTTGCCTCAGCCTCCTGAGTAGCCGGGAGTACAGGCCCCCACCACAATGCCTGGCTATTTTTTTAGAGGCAGGGGTCTCGCTCTTGCTCAGCCTGGTCTCTGAACTGATGAGTTCAGGCAATCCACCTTGCCTCCCAGAGTGCTGGGATTTCAGGTGTGTGCCATTGTGCCCGGCCCTTTAAATTATTCTTTTGAGACCCCATCTTTAATTAAAAAATTAAGGAAGTGGCTGGTGTCTCCCATTTGCTAACCCCAGGCCCTGGCCCATGAAAGGACACTCTGCACATAGTTGTGGCTCTCTCTGGCGGGGGCCCAAGAGCAATGGTACACGTGGCTCCATCACAATGGTTTGTACCCTGGGGGCCAGCTAGGGAGAATCAGGTGAAAGTGAGACCTGAAAGGGTCTGTGCAAGGTTTTACATGATACTTTATATTTCTGGGCCAGAGATGAAACAATGAGAACTTAGCCTTAAGTTTAAAAAAACAATAGCAGCTTATGTGCTCATGAAACAACAAGGCCCAAACCTCTGGTGTATGCCTTCTTGTGTTCCAAGTCAGGAGTGGCAATTACCTCAATGTAGGCAGTTCCAGCCCCTGTGTCTTGGGCCAGAGGGTGCCAGTCCTTGGGGGGTTTGGCCAGATGCTTCCCATCAATCACCAGCCAGGACAGGGGTGGCCAACCTGTGAACAGGCAGACAGGAAAACACTGCAGCGTCAGAGGGTCTGGGCTCCCCGAACACAGAGCCTGCACCTCCAATGCCCAACTACCCACTGAGTGACTAAGGAGCTCACAATTCAGTCTCGCTTTATTTTATTCACTTTAAAAAAGTACAGCAGGCCATAACAGACTACACAGGTAGGGGAACCCAATCAGATGAAAATCAAGATTCACCAATGCCTTGAACAAAGGCATTCACCAATGCTTTTATCACTTTTGATAAAAACCCTGTAGTCTCCCTATGGTTTAATTTCTGGAACAGCACATGGGGGAAAAAGGCAGCCTAACAAAGACCACATCGGAACACTGGTGCTCTTTCCACAGAGGCCTCACCTTTGAAAGTTGCTACGTCTCCTGTCTGTGCCTTGGGCAGGCCTTTTTGACAAGCGTCTGTGGTCAGGGCCAGGGTGACTCCACAGCTGCCCAGCAGAAACCCAACCTGCTGGCTGCCTGCATCCTGTGGAGAACAGAACAGCAGCTGGGGACAGCAGCCCCAGACCCTCAGGACTCCAGGCCATGCAAAGAATACAGCCTTTTTCTCACACCTCATAAAACTTCTAGGATAATTCACTATTTTTGGCATATATGATAGGTTCATGGAAATAGTTCATAAAAACATGAATTATTTTTAAATTTGAAAAATATTTTGTTTGTTTTTATAGTGAAATATAAAGTTCTACATAATAGGCTAATTTCTCAAAGTTTTTTTTTTTTTTTTGAGAGTCTCATTTTGTCCCCCTTGGTAGAGTGCTGAGGCGTCACAGCTCACAGCAACCTCAAACTCTTAGGCTTAAGATATTCTCTTGCCTCAGCCTCCCAAGTAGCTGGGACTATAGGTGCCTGCCACAATGGCCGGCTGTTTTTTTTGTCATTATTGTTGCAATTGTCATTGTTTAGCTGGCCCAAGCCAGGTTCAAACCCCCAGCCTCAGTGTATGTGGCTGGCACAGTAACCACTGAGCTACAGGCACCGAATTTCAAAGTTTATTCTTATAAGTAACATTTAGAAGCATTTTAATAAACTCTAAAAATAACTGCATTGAAATTTCTATTGAATCATGTTTGAAATTTACAAATTAACCTTGGAGTTCTGACCTTTAACAATATTATTACCGTAATCATTTCTACACAGAAATAAATGTTTTCTTCTGGCCAAATCTTTAGTTACGTAGGTCCCTCAGCAAAGCTTTGTCGTTTCATTCATATGAGTCTGACAAATCTCCAGTTTTTTCCTAAGACTCACTGAATTAAAAGTAAAAGACCTGTTCATCCTCTGAGATATACTGGTTTTGTCTGCAAACTTTACTATTGAGATGCTTGCGTATTTGTGGATAATGTTCACATTAACAACTGCCTGAACACCAGAATAGGATGACAGAAAACTCTAACTTTGTAAAACATATGCCTAGTCTACTCATAAATTGTATCTTTTCAATAATTTGATCACCAATATTTATCTCAGAGAATAGCTACCTAGAACATCAGTAAGTTCCCAGTTATTTTTTGGTAACAAAAACTGCTTTCTGTCATGTAAGTGAACAGAAATATAAGAGAATTTCTGTTTATTCAAAACAGTGAGCTATACTATCACTGTAATGGTATTATATTTATCCCTAAGAAATGGAAACCATTATTAATGAACACATGGTTTTCAGGAAAAGTTTAACAAAATCCTATTGAATCACAAATTCTATTCATTAGAAGAAAAAAACACCTATCATTTTTGTTGAGAAATTCAAACAGGTGCCAGAGCAACTCTGAGTGACAAGGGTGTAGCATGGCCTCAACACCACCAAAGCTGTTCCAAGTGCCCCTCGCCAGCAACACAGGACAGTATCTGCAGACAGTGCTGGCCTTCCTGCCGTCATCTTCCTCTTCTTGTCAAAACAGCCACTTGCTGTTAGCCACATTGAGAGAAGCTTGAGTAAAGGGGAAGCTACACACCACTGACAGTGACGACACGCACATGCAGGCTGAGCCCCAGCTTTGCTACCTTTCTTGTTAATGGCACTTCTATAGGGACAGGAACCAGCTCTGCCAGGAGACACCCATAAAAGGCAACCATGAACATCACAGGGTCGCTATTCGGGAACACGAGTGCCACCTGCAACAGTACAAAGAAAAACATGAAATGTGCTTGGGAATAGTTGAGTCTTATCAATATTTATAGATGTAACTATAGATTAGATGGAACTCAGACATTTTAGATTCTCTTATAGTTTTCCAAATTTAGTTCAGAAAATTTAATTTTGGAATTAACTCTTGGTTAAATTTCCTTATTCATGTCATTTTTAATAGTTTTTAGGTTGAGGTCTTTATTACACATGTTAACAAAAGAATTTTAGAGGCCGAGGCAAGAGAATCACTTGAGCCCAAAAGTCTGAGGTTGCTGTGATCTATGACACCATGGCACTCTAGGGAGGGTGAGGGTGAGGGGGACAAAGTGAGACTGTCTCAAAAAATAAATAAATAAAATAATTAAACCAAAAAAAAAAATAATAATAATAATAATTTCAAATTTCTGGGTTTAAAGTCCACTAGGCCAGGTCTGGCTGTGGCGTCGAGATCCACCCACAACAGCATCATCCACCCTCCATTAGCCCAGGTAAAAAACACCTTTACCAACATAGAAAGTGAACAAGGAATAAAATTATATCTAAAACAATAGTTTCTAAAGAAAAACTCCTAACACCAAAGCTCTGCAGAGATACACAGAGCCTCCCAAACGTCTGTCCCCATGGGTGGGGCACTCCTTGATCCTACCTGGTCACTAAGTTGACACTATTTTAATCGTAAGTTCTACTTTATTTATCTTACATTTTAATTTTTATCTTTAAAACACAGATTTAGGCTTGGTGCCTGTAGTTCAGCAGCTAAGGTGCCAGCCATATACATTGGAGCTGGCTGGTTCAAATTCAGCCCAGGCCTGCCAAACAACAATGACAACTACAACCAAAAATAGCCTAGTGTGTGGCAGGCACCTGCAGTCATAGCTACTTGGGAGGCTGAGGCAAAAGAATTACTTAAGCCCAAGAGTTTGAGGTTGCTGTGAGCTGTGGCGCCACAGCACTCTTGGGGGCGACAAAGTAAGACTGTCTCAAAAAGAAAAAAGTAAGTAAAAAATAAAAAATAAAACACAGATTTAAATTGCCAAAAGTACTAATGAAAAGAAATAGGCCACATGCTACCCTTCTCCATTCCTCAAAGCAACTACTTTTTAAAAATTTTAGATTCTTCTTTTGTTATTCACTCTTATATTTTTAAAATATAACTTATACATTGCTATATTTTGTTTTTAAAATTTATAGACATCTTGTACACAGCTATGATTTAATAATAAAAAATAAATAAAATAAAATACATCTCAAAAAAAATTTACAGACATCTACTTTACTTCCTATAGATGACTCTTCAGCCCTGCTTCCCTCCTCCATCAGCACGATCCTCATTTCTTACAATATTTGGTTAAACTAAAAGCTATTTATGGAACAAATTATTATAATAATTGTACCTAAAACCATAAGTGTTAAGTCAGAATAGTATGTAACGGAGTAGGCTGTTAACACAAAGACTTTCAGAACATATAATGATGGAGAACCAATAACCCTTCACTTTATAAGACAAAATTTAAAGTATCTTATTTTGTACTTGAGGTCTGGAAGTTGAGTTTCTAACAAGTTTGTTTTTCAAAAGTGTCTCCTTAAAAATTTTATTTTTATAGTGGTTGTGCCAGAACTGTATCCTATAACCTTGAGACCAGATGTTTGGTATGGAACACATTGTTCTAGAGAATTTGTTGTGAACAGTTATGTTCATTTTTATGAAGTATAATGTCATGGAAGGTGAAATTTGGCACCAATCCCTGATAACCAATTCACTCTCTGTGACCCTGTTATCTTTTACTATTAACCCAACTATTATACGTGGATTCTCCTATGTGTCAAGAAAGTATCTGAAGGTCTTTGCCCTTGCAATAATGTTTTTCAAGAAAAATAAATCAGTGACTCTTGTATTCACTCTAAACCACAACATGAAATCTCCTCTGCCAGCACAACACGTAATATCATTCTCGAATTGTTTGGATTTCTGCGGCCAACTGCAAGTTTCCTTTCTTTTCTGATGGTGAAGGCACCAGCATTATCATTTGCCTTTTCTATGTATGTCCCAGCCAATCTGTCCTAACATGCTCTACCAGATGTGTCAAATACCTGGCAATTGTATTTTCCAAGTGAACAGCCAGGGGAGCCCACTACATGTATCCCCTGCTGTCAGCTCTCCACTCCACCCTGGGGCCTCAGGCCTCCTGTTGTGTCGGGCTGCTCCTTGGTCACCTGCTTGTGGCCACCCTGGACTCGGCTGTAGCTCACCTGCTTGGGCCCCATTCACTCATCTGGCTGAGGCTTATGCTCTAGGGACTTGCCAAGGAAGAGTGCTTATAAGCCAAAGTGTTCTGAGTCCTGCACATGTAAAAATGATATGCCAGCCTCACGTTTGGTGAGTCTCTGGGAACAGAGCTATAGATTAAAAGTCATATTCCGTCTGAAGTTCTGTAGTATCACTGCACTCTCTCCCAGTTTCACCACAGAGAAGCTCCCAAGCCACTGGAGGGAGATCATCCACATAAGTCCTACTTTTGCTACCCTGAAGCTGTGAGGTTCTCCCCCTGGGGTCATGCGCTGGCACAGGTTTGTGTGATTCAGTCAAGACAACTGCATTTGCTCTCCATGTCAGGAGATTGCCATTTGTAACACTCTCCTTTCTCATCCTGGACTCTTGTCATCTGTCTGATGTTGGGTCTTCTTGACCAAGTCTTTAATTTTGTCCTCTGTTGCCTACTACTTTGCATTTCTTGGTTTTCTTACTAGCATCTTTTTCATAATGTATGGAACATCTCCATCTCAGATCTCTGAGGATATTAACACTGACTTAAGGGAAATTTGTCTTCTGCTATCTACCTTCCTCCAAATTTGCCTGCTCCTCCCTCCCTCTAACTCTCTTCCCTTTTCTTTGTCTTTGGTTGTTTTTTTCCTAGTGATGCTTTCCTCTCAATTGTCCTTGGCTCCTGGTGAGGCACAAAGGGTCCTTGTGACTGCTAGCCAGCTTGTCACCCTTAGGGGACCTAACATAGGCAACCTCTTCACTAGGGGATTTCACAGGTTATGTAGGTTGGTTTTCACCATATTCTCTTGTTTCCTACCTGGATTTTTTAGCCCACCTGGGCACCTCCACCCTGGTTCATCTTGCCGTACTGGTACTGTCCGACAGAGTCTTCTGGGATGATGGAAATGTTCTAGCCACGTGTGGCTATTGAGCCCTTAAAATGTGGCTTTTATGAATGAGGAACTAAATTTTTATTTAATTTTGGTTATTTGAATTTGTCTTGTTCCCTATCCCATGTGGGCTGCCAGTCATGACGACCATGCAGCCAAAAGCACATGCCTGCGGCTCCCCTTTGTCCTGTTTGGCAGACAGGCCAGCTGTGCCACCTGGACATACAGGCAAGGAAGAACATAAATACAAAGCCCAGCATCAAAGTCAGGCCAGTGTTAACTCACAAAGCTTAAGTTCTGGATATTTAATATCAGCACATTTAAAGTCAAACAGAAAAGAAGATCAAGAATCAGCAGATGGTGACAGAATGAGGATCATATATCACAAACTTTTCCCATTTCAATTTTTTTCACTGCTTACTTTCAATGCCTATATTAATGCTATGATTCTAACTAAGGGACAGAACGCTGATTTCAACGAAACAGGTTTTTAAAATCTCTCTTTTTGCTCATTCAACAAAGTTACCTTCCAGTTACTTACTCTGTCTCCAGGTTTAAGTAGTGGTTCATTCTTACTAGTCAGTTTATTAAGTAGAGTATAAGCTAGCTTTAAACTCCGACTCCAAAGTTTGCCTAAAATAAAATAAAAATACTAAGCAATGTAAAATTTAAGAAACGAATAATTAACATTTTAATGTAACAATCATAAAGCCCTATAACATACCTTTACCCTATTACTGGAAATTCAGATACTTTCTAACTCACAACTATTCTTCACAAGGCTGTGATAAACATAATAGTTTTCTCTTAAAAATAAATTTATTTCTGTTGATACAAAAATATAGAAAATGCAGAATATAGACAAGTCAGTATTCTATGTACATATATGAATGTGCCCGTACTCACAGAAATATTCACATACACAATTTTCAAGAAGTAACATCATACTTCATCCCACTTTTCCAATTAAGTGTGAATGCATTTTTGTGACATTAACTATCCTTCAATTACACCAGTTATAGGAATGGCTCATAATTCACTTAATCTTTACAACAGTTCATAAAGTAGGTCATATCTTTGTCTCCATTCTTTCCTCAAGAGAGCCACTGGCCGCTAGAGCAGGGTACTGGACCTTGCACCAGGCCCAGGGCCCAGGAGTCTTTGCCCTGTGGGGTTGTTCCTGTCTCAAGCCTGTTTACAGCCAAGACACGAGCTATGCGCAAGGCCCAGCTGAGGGAGGGTGATGATAAGACAAGGAAGCCCAGAGGACTGAGGGTGTCCAGGCAGGCTGACACAGACACAAGTATAATGGGACAGGACTAAAAAACCTGAGTACACCCCAACACCTGAAGCAGCTATAACATCCCCCCATTTAGCTCCCCTCAACCTCCTGTGGCTCAACCACACTAAGGCTGAGCACCCAGGCCCTCCACATGAATGCTCAGATACCACAGTAATAATATAAAACTCAGGTGCAACACTGAAAGAAGTGAACTGTGGGACCAGAGAAATAATCAAGAAAAAAAATATTCAACTTAAAACACTGTTTTAGCCTTTTCTAAAAGGTTAAATCAAAATGATAATAGTTGTTTAAGATTTCCAAACTGAATCTATATGTAAAAAGAATTATGCAATCATGACCAAGTCAGTTTCATCCTGGGAATGGATGCAAAGTTTAACAGAAAATCAACTTAATTTGCTACATTAAAAGAATAAAAGTTAAAAAAAAAAAATCTTCTCAATGGATGGCAGAAAATAACAATCATTCATGATTTTAAAATGAATATAAATGATTTCTTAAATCACTTCAGAAGACAGGATAGGGAATTTGAATAAAGGAAAATATTCAAACTGAAGTATTATTCAAAAAATGTAAAATATAAAAAAGAACACTAAAGCAATGTAAGACTCAGAGAAAAGGTAAAATATAGTATAATACAACTGGAGTCCCAGAAGAAGAGAAGAAAAAAATTCAGGAAGAGGCAATGTATCAAGAGATGACGGCTGTAATTTTCTAAAACTGGTGAAAGACACCCTGTGGACTTCTTGAAAATTTCAAAGAATATCACAGGAAATTTTCAAAGAACATCACATCTAAATATGTCATAGTAAGATAACTGCAAGCCAAAGAAAAAGAACAGTTTTAACGCAGCCGAAGGAAAAAAGACATAATATTATCAAAAGGACAATAGTCCGATATCTTCTCAAAATCCAATAACAATATCTTTATACTGCTGTAGGAGGATAAATGGCTACCAAATATAACTTTCAGAAATGGAGATAAAATACACTATTGTCAAGCAAGCAATGAGACACTTCCTCAGCAGCAAACCTATTAAATAACAAACATGCAGAAAGTTCTTCAGGCCTGAAGGAAATGATAATGCAGGACAATGTGAGACTGCAGGAAGGAAAGGATAGTGAAAAAAAGAGTAAGAATGTACGACTGACTTTTAAAAACAGTGGCAGTAAATCTTACACTGTGTAAATAACAAGGAGAATGCAAAAAAAGAGCAAGTGTGCCACAGAGACAGACTCAGCCAGACTCTGTTTTACTAGAGAACAAAGTGTAGTTCTGACAGGGTTTCTGCAAGGGAAATCTGCTGAGCAGACATGACCAGGCCCCTGCTCCACCACCACGCTTAGTTGCTGGCCCCAGGCTGCCCCACCAATAAGCATGACTCAGACCTGAAAGATGAATTGAACAGGTAGAGCTAACTGTGTTCCTTTACGTAGGAACTATAGATCTCTAAGGAACCCAGACATAAAAACTCTAAACACCATATTGGCTAATCAAATGCAAATGTATATTTAAAAAAGGTAAGCTATCATATCCATGTAGGATTTATTCTAGGAATGCAGGGCCACTTAAAGTTTGAAAATTAATAAATGAAATTCACTAAATTAATGGGGGAAGAAAGAGGGGAAAAAAACACACGATCATCTTGCTAGAGCAGAAACAGCATTTGACAAAATTCAGTCCTAACCATAAGAACTTTTAGCAAACAAGGATTAGAAGGAAACTTTCTTAATCTGACAGTTTCTACCAAAAAACGAGCAAACGAAACTACAGAAAGCATCATACCTAATTACCAAAGGCTTTTCCTCAGATGGAGAAAGAGGCAAGAAGGCCAACTCTCCAACACTGTTGTATTCAACATGGTATTGGAGGTTCTAGCTTGTGAGGCAAGAAAAAGAATAAAGGTGTAAGTACTGAAAGGACAAAATAATAGTCATTGGTCACAGATGACATGATTTTTGTACACAGGAAATCCAAAAGATACATGAAAAAACTACTAATTAATGAACAATTAATTTGTTAGCTTAGCAAGATCACCGGATGCAAAGCCACTATTTTTTAAAAAACTGCACTTCAGTATATAAGTAACAAATCTGTATAAAAATAAAAAATTATACAATTTACAGTAGGAATAAGTCTCATAAAAATGCTCAAAACTTCTGTACTCAAAAGTATAAAAATATATACTTTTGGGGCACAGTGGCTCAAACCTCTAATCCCAGCTACTCGGGAGGCTAATGTGGAAAGACTGAGCCCAGAAGTTCAAGACCACCCTAGGCATCATAGCAAGACCAAAAAAAAAGAATGTGAAAATAAGATTGTTTCAAAAGTTCTGTCCGTTTTAATGTCATGTGTTTTTGTAGCTCTATATCTCAATAAATATTTATTCTACTGTGTCGTGGTATGTACTGATCGATGGAGAATTTTGTACTCTATACATTGATGCTGTTCATGTTTTTCTACTTTTAATTTTTTTTATTCTTTTCAGCCTATTATTATATGATGTCATTAAGCAATTTTTGGCCAATTTTTCTCTACGAATTCAAATTGAACCAAAGCGCTGCCAAAACAGCCCGAAAAATTAACCAGGCATTTGGCAATGATAGTGTTAATGAACGCACT
>CAUYPK010136567.1:0-26772 GCA_963574355.1 Loris lydekkerianus | reverse complement strand
GGAGACATAACCTGCAAATATCTTCTCCCATTCTGAGGGCTGTCTGCTTGCTTTACTTACTGTGTTCTTGGCTGTGCAGAAGCTTTTTAGTTTGATCAGGTCCCAGTAGTGTATTTTTTATGCTGCTTCAATTGCCCCAGGGGGGTACTCCTCATAAAATATTCACCCATGCCAATTTCTTCAAGAGTTTTCCCTGCACAGTCTTCTAGTATTTTTATAGTTTCATGTGTTAAGTTTAAATCTTTAATTCAATGAGAGTCTATCTTAGTTAATGGTGAAAGGTGTGGGTCCAGTTTCAGTCTTCTACAGGTCACCAGCCAGTTCACCCAGCACCATTTGTAAATAGGGAATCTTTTCCCCACTGAGTGTTTTTAATTGGCTTATCAAAGCTCAAATAACGGTAGATAGCTGGGTTCATCTCTTGGTTCTCTATTCTGTTCCAGACATCTACTTCTCTGTTTTTGTGCCAGTTTTGGCACAAAACTGTTTTGTGTTTGGCACAAAACAGATGCTGTTTTGATCACTGTCGACTTATAGTATAGTCTGAGGTCTGGTAGCGTGATTCCTCCTGCTTTGTTTTTATTTCTAAGTAATGACTTGGCTATTCAAGGCTTTTTCTGATTCTATATAAAATGAAGTATTATTTTTTCAAGATCTTTAAAATATGATAGTGGAGCTTTAATAGGGATTGCATTAAAATTGTGTATTGCTTTGGGTAGTATGAATATTTTAACAATTTTGATTCTTTCCAGCCATGAGCATGGTATGTTTTTCCACTTGTTAACATCTTCAGCTATTTATTTTCTTAGAGTTTCATAGTCCTCTTTATAGAGATCTTTCACGTCCTTTGTTAGGTATACTCCCAAATATTTCATCTTCTTTGGCACTACTGTGAACGGAATAGAGTCCTTGACTATTTTTTCAGCTTGACTATTGTTGATATATATATAAAGACTACCCATTTATGAATGTTGAAAACCAAGGTGGAGTAATTCTGCCCAAGTCACAAAGCAGCAGGACACAGAGCTATCCCCTTGCCCAGGACAATTTTCATCTAAAACGGAGGCTGTTTCTGCCTCTCCCCCTGTCAGATTTTGCTCTCTGTCTCCCCAAGACCTGAATGGGGTGTCAAGAGGGACAGCAGGAGAACACAGAGTCTGCAGTCACCCAGGGCCAGTTGCTCACCCTGTGTCATCAGTGTTCTTATCCATAAAATGGGGATTTAAAAAAGGCCTAAGGCAGTCGTGACAGTTCTGTGCACTGAGCTATACAAAGCGCTTACAAGGCTGACCCAACATGTGCCAAGTGTGTGTGAATGCTGAGTACAGGGGACTCAGCAAAGCCATAGTAACTTTGAATGGCCTAGAGTTCCTTTTTATCATTTCATAAACACCTGCCCAGAAACCTCTGGGATGCCTTGAACCTGAAACCCTCTTATTAGGAGAGTAGGAAGGGAATCACAGACTGGATACCTCGCGCTCCCATGACCCCGCCTCCAGCCAGGGAAGACAGACTGCGCAGAGCTTGCTTTCTTCAGATGCTGGTGCCTCTGGGAAATGACTGCTCAGCCCCTGCCCCCCACCCCTGTGTTCATCCACATCCCCGTGGCAAAAGGGGAGCTACTCATGAGAGTAACCCTGACAATGACACGTGCCAGTAGTAATAAACTCATGAGATGGATTGCCTGCTGCCTGTTTTCAAACTGCATGAAAATGCATTCACTCTTCCCTGGAGGAACACTTCCCATTCGTTACACTGCCTTTTCTGCACACTGCCTGTACCCAGTGCCGATTCTCCTGAGTGACCAGAGACAGCCTGATCTCACTGAAAATTAACAGTGCCCAGCAGGGGTGAAGCTGCCGGCACCCCTGCCCTGTGAGCTGATTTGCCAGGTCCCAGTTTCTTATTCTGGACCACAGATTGGCCAGAGTAACATCCTTGGGAGAGATGATAAAAGAAAACTCCTGCTGAGTAAGCCAAGTGGCCAAATATTCCCTCAGAATCTTGGTATGGAAAAGATGCTTCTCATCTGTGGTCAAGTGCACGGGACCAGATGGTGAATATCTGAAGTATGTCTGAGGGCAGGGGCAGAGACTGAGTCAGAAAACATGTCCCTATAATGGGTCACCAAGCCAGGGATGCCTACAGTGGGCACAAAGAGCTAGAAAGTGAGGAGAGCCTCGGGACCAAGGGAGGAGAGGAGCACGGTTGGAGTAAACTCTGAAGGAGGATACCTGAGCTGAGTCCAGCACCAGGCACAAGACATTGCAATATAATAAAGGCTCCTATGTGGAAGTTCATTTTTTGAATCTATTGCTCTTCTTTGGGTCCCCTATTAGGTTTTGGGGGAGCTCCCAGCATGGGATAGACATGCCAAATCGTCAGAGTTCCCTGACCAGTAAAAGGACAGCAGCCAAACTCCAAGTCATGCCCCCTGACCAGCCCTCGTCCAGCCTCACGCAGAACAGTCTGCAGAGCCACCTGTTCTGGGAAGTACCATGGCTTCCAGCAGTATTCCAACTACTACTGTATTTCATCTCCCCATCACAATTAAGTTTCTGTGAGTTTTATTATATAGTTAAATATCATTAGGCCCTTTTAATAAACATTCTCTCTTTTATTAAACACTAATATATTAGTATTGAGGTTAATGTCTGACAGTAGACTCAACTCTATCAAGCCATCTGCTTACCCCCTTTCAATTTTTCCAAAGACATAGGATAAAGTCCCCCAATTTCTAACAGAACCCTTTCTCATTTAAACAAACAGGTTAGGCAGACTAGAGTTTCTAAATTACAAATCTATAACGCTATTGTTCTCTTAAGCATTAAGAGAATGGGAACTATCTGAATTAAGTAAGAAGCATGTTGTAGGCATAGTGCGTTTAAATGCAGTAATAAATAACTAAGCTTGATTGAACATTTACTTTGTGTCAGACACGGTGCTAAGTGAATCAGATGCCAAATCTCATTTAACCTTCACCACTCTGTAAAATTGAGTGGAGTTATTATGCTCCTTTTACATGCGGCAAAATTGAGATTTATGAAGTTGAAATAGGTTCGCTAATACAACACAGCTCTGGAGAGGCAGACCTAGAATTTAAATCTAGATCCTTCTGACTCCAGAGCCCCAGTACTTAACTCAGCACATGGCATTGACATTCAGACCTGGATTTGAGTTTCAGCTCTGTGACTTTGGGAAAATGACTTAATCTCTCTGAATCTATAAACTGAAGGTTCATTATCCTTACCATAATTACTACGGTGACTGCATTAAATACTATATAAGCAAGCGTCTTATACTAGAATAGTGCTGGTACTGTAATGGACACGTATTTACTACCTAAACGTTGTTACCCATATTTCTAAGTAACACAGAAAGTCAATGGGATTTTTTTTTTTTAAAGCAAAATCTATTTTTTATAGATGATTAATAGAAATAAATTGTACATTGGAAAACTTACAATACAAAGGATGGGTTCTGGAAAAGACTGCCTGTGTTTTTTTTTTTTTTTTCCCCTGCCATTTTCCTGAAAATTGATCACCTCCTCTCACCCTGACAACCTGGAGAACACACAGACACCCCATCTCCCCCCCGCTAACTCGATGAGGCTGCAGTCTATTTGTGGAGCTGGTGCAGCCACTCGCCATGATGCTGTCTTGTAGACATGGACAAAATAATATTGCAGGTGACAAAACACAGTGTTGTGTGAGCCTGATTCTAACTGTTCCTGGAAGGTTTAAAGGCTGCATGATGCTGGGTCCCGGGTGGTCAGTGTTGCCTTTACGTTTCCTCTACTTCATTGTAGGACCCAAAGAAAAGCAACAGATTAAAAACAAAATAAACAACAACAACAAAACTTTCAAATAGGAGCCTTTATTATATGTGGATTTCTGGCTGACAGCCAGATAGGAAGCTTTTCTTTAATTTCTCTTAAAATAAGATTCGCGATGGAACTAAGAGTAGGGACAGAAAGTTGAGTGAAATAACAAAGTTTAGTGAAATTTAAACCTTTTATCTAAAATAAGGTAAGTGGTATTTGGCTTAAATGTCCTAATATTTGAAATAGAAGAGGACAATTCACAGTGAGACATGGTCAAACAGACTTGGGGTTTTATTTGTCAATAGCTAGTTCAGAATAGCTCTAGAAAAATATTTACTGCCAACTCAGTATATGCCCAGCCCTGGATGAAGGGTGATACATGGATAAGTGAACATAATCCTTGACTTCTAGAAGCTTCCACTGTATTCTAGAAAACTGACCCTAAACCCTAAAATAGATTGCTTTAACATAGAATTAAAAATGGTAAAATAATATTATAAAATAATAACAAAATATTTCTCAAGCACTTACCACATGCATGTAAATTCTTTCCATTTCATCTTCAAAACAACCCATGAGGTACAAATTTCTTCTATCCCCATTTACAGATGAGGAATTGAGACAAGATGGCATAGCCTGGGAGTGTCAGAGCTGAGATTTGAACTCAGGTTTGGCTGGCTCTGTTTGTGGCATCTTTCTCCTGTGCACCACTTTCTCTTCCATCCTGGAGCAGGGCTGCTGGGCTGCACAACTCCAGGGGGCGCTATGCACACAGTAGGTTACAGGCTGTGGAGTTGTGCACCACACAACCTGTGAAGCCATGTCCAAACTGGTAAGATGGGCATGAATGAGCTCATTCATGGAAGTTAGGTGACACTTCCAAGGTCATATAGCTAATAGGTGGCATTGCTGAGACTTGGAACTGGGCCTGCTGCCTCTACACTTTTTGCTTTTTTAGGCTCCATGCTGCCTCTACTTTGCTCCCAGAGGCTACCTTGTGAGTAAGGGGTGCAGGAGGATGTCAGTGCAGCCTAGTCTGGAGGTTGGCAGAGCATGGTCAGAGCAGGCTCTGAGAAGAGACAGCTTGCTTCTTAAACTTTGGGATTTCCCAAAGGCTGTCCATAGCCAGCCCTCTCAGAGCCTACAGCTGTCCCTGAACACCAGTGAATCCTCTCTTCTGCACAAATGAGCTGCCTCATTCCTCCCATCGCTGAGAAAATCCCAGAGTAAAAACACCAAAGCATCTGGTGAACCCACGCTGAGGCTGCCATCTTCACTCACTTTCTCAGTAAATATTTACTGTGCACTTCCTATGGGGATGCAGTGGTGTACAAGGCCCCTGCTGTCACGGGGCCTCCAATCCAGTTCAGCTATTTTCTGCCTGCATGTCCTCCCATGTGTAACTCAACCTCTCTGACAGTCCGTTCTTCTATCCCTGAAAGGGGACAGTCGTACCTGCCCTTCTAGACTTGTGGAAAGGCTGAAGTCAGATAATAAATGTCATATGATTAGCAGAGACCTGGCCCATTACAGGTGGTCAAGACACCTTATTCTGCTCCCCACACTGTAAAATGAGTGCATCCAGACCTGCCCGGCCACTCGCCTCCTAGATGGTGATTGTACCTGCTTGTGCTATATAAGTTCGTAGGATAACTCCAAGTCCACTCGACCCGGGTGGGTTGCAGCAATGAACTGGTCCTCCATGTTCCTCTACTTGATATACATTATGACTCTGTATATGAAACTATAAAGCTGAGGACAGATTTACACAGAAGCTGTGCTGCATATTTTCATAGAAATGTTTTGCCAGGTACCTGTAATGCGGTGATATATGTGTGCAGTTTTATAAAGTTTATTTCTCATATATCTCTCTTAAACTGCAGGTGAAGTGACACTTTCTGATTTAACTTTTCTTCTCATGACACAGCCCCAATTTGCATCTCTGCTGAGCATTCAGAACTTCCCTGCTCACAGCATGTGTGTCCCGTCCACCCCGGAAGCATTTCTTCAGGAAACTCTTTCTTAAGACCCCAGTTTGGCACCTTTCCTGAAAGAATCAGTCCATCTGTGACTGTCTTATGGAAATGGACTTGACTTATTCAAATCTCATATCTGACTTGCTCGTATATGGGGTATTGATGTAAAGAAACACAGTCGTCCCGTCCTCTGTGTGATCAGAGCCCTTGGCATGGCAGTAGCCACGAAATCCCTTTTCCCAAATGGGTTTCTTTGCCTGGGGTTGACTCAGACTTTCTAACCTGTACTTCCACCAAGTTCTGAAACAAAATGGAAACTAACGCACATCTACTGAGCTCCTTCTAGGAACCACCCTCTTTATGAAGCAGTTTGCAGATCAATAATTTCACTAAAGACCTGCACATTTGGTGGTATTGACCTTATTAAGGGAATAGTTGCTGAAAGGTTAAGTAAATTGACCAAGGTTGCCAAGTGTCAAGTTCAGATCTGCTGACCACAGAGTCTGATCCTTATTGCACCAGACCCCACCCTCCAGCATCCAAGGCACACAAAGGGGCTCCAGGTGGATACAGTGTAATTTTGTCATCTCCATCTTACTTTTAAGCACTCATTCATTTGAACATCGCTGGACAAACATGTATTTCTTAAGTGTGCCTCAAGGGTTAGGCTGGTGATGTGCTGGGTGATGCATTTGAACAAGCCACTGCAACTTTTGCGTTCCGGAAGGATTTCTCACCACTGCCTCTGGTGAGGCTACTGTAAATGAGTGTTTGGTAAAGAAACAGTGACTCGCAGAGAAGTGATGATTCTTTTCCTGTGACCCTAGTTTTTTTCTGTTGTATATACGACTTGCAGGGCACACACAGAGGAGGTGCTCCCTGAACATTCTGCAATGAATCAATGAGTAGATGCATTCACGACACCCCTGAAGAATAGATGGCACATGTTTGTTGGTGTATGTGACTAATCCACAGACCAGTGCTGTGTCTGATCACTGTGTGTCCCCTGAACCTGGCGTAGCACCTCGCACAGACTGGAGACTTGTCGAATAAGCGTACGAGTGAAAAGGTGGTTAATATCAGACCCCTTTAGGCATAAATAGAAATAATCATTTTAGAATCAGAATGTAACCAGACAAGAGTAGGTAGGCATAAGCCTCAGATATGGAAGTTAAGGGTACACCAAAAAACTGAGTAGTCAAGTTAAATAGTACTTTATTATAATATTTTAAATAATGAAGACAGGATCTGACAGACTTGAAATCAGGGTAAGGCAATAAAGTGCATTATCCAGGTAAAGAACTGGATCCTGACTTTGTCTAAAATTTGGGAGTTTTCCATCGTTTTTGTTGTTGCTGTTCCTGTTGTTTTTGCATTGATTTTGACTTTTTAAAATATCACATGAAAATATTATCTCAAGCATTGAGATTTTGACACCCCTTAAATTTTGTATCACCTTACCCTATCTCTGTTTCTGTAAAACCAATAGCAGTAACTAAAATTCTTTGAAATTGGATGGTATAAAAGATGCTTTGTGTACATAAACTCTCTGAAAGTCCACAGAAGCTCTAGAAGGTGTAGTTATGATTTCTGCTTTATAGACAGGGTGGCTGAGATTTGAGAAGGCAAAGCTACCTCCCTAGGGTGTTACAAATAAATCACAGATGTGCCTAAGAGATTGCGTTTCTCATCCGCCACGGGGTGCTGCCTGGAACCTTTGGTCATAGAAACCCTAGTTGACCACCTCCAGCCTGGTGCACTTACCCCAACACGCTGCACAATACCACAGTTCATCAAATCAAAAAATTCCAGCCGTCCTAAGAGTACCATGATTTTATGAACCATGTCCCTGTGACCACCAAGATGACAGCAGTGTAAGGTGCTAAAAATTTTAAGATACATCCCAACTTAAGAGATTTTATAATGAAAAAAAGGTGCATTTTGAAATAGGATGAAATGCATTATCATCATATCCCAAGTGGCTATAATATTGGATAAGAAAACTGGGGAGACTTTACCCACGGGTATACCGCAATGACCATCATAAAAGGGTTTTGGCATTATATAAACATATGTCTAACTATTCAGAAGTCCATTCACCACCCCCACCTGTCAAAAGCTGATGTGATTCTGCAATAAGACAAACTTTAACAGAAAGGCAGAGGATGCTTAAAAAAGAGGGTACTTCCTTTACCTTCTGGAGAGCTTTCCCTGAGAGAGGAAAGATGGCAGTATTAGTTGTCTGATTATATTATTCTTAGATAGTTTCAGGATTTTATCTACTTACAAAATTATCTGGAGCTGCAGATTAAGGAGAGAGGGCTGGCACGCTACAGCTGACGTAAGACTCAGAATCTCTTTTCCTTACCAGCCTCTATTTAAAGTTAATCTGTGTTGAGCTCCAGAGATTCCCCAGCCGGCATCCTGAACGGTCCCAGGTTTATTGCATAACGCTAAACTGTCTGTGTTATTCCAAATTCATCTGTTCTGCCTACCCTACCAGGCAGCAACCAGCACATCTGATTAATTTCATTTCAGAATATTACATTAAAATGTATTTAGACTTGTAATGAACACTGTGATGCGGTGACCCAAGTCAGCCACTGGCTTCCGAACCATTTTGAGAGCATGATCACAAAACAGCTGAATCTGCCTCCCCATCTTCTATTTTTTTTAAACCTATCTACCAAGCGCAGACACGAAACAGCCCGCAGTAGAAGAGCAAGCTCACTAGCATCAGATCTGCGTGATTTTCTCAAAAATCTTGAAAGTCTGCCTCATGCCATTTTTTAAGCAAAACTCCACGTCATCCATAGTAAAGAGTGAGACATCTTCCACACTGACATCTAAGACTATGGAAAGATTAACACAGGGGAGGAAGGGCCTGACGCCAGACTGCCTAGGCTTAAACTCAGCCTCGCCTTACTATGGAACACAGGGAGCGGTGTCCCCACCTCTCGTGAGGATTTAAGGAGCAGTATTTGTAAAGCACTTGGAACGTTGTTCCAAACCCTCCATCTAAGCAGATTTGCATCTCTTCCTCCTCCTCCGCCAACGTCAGATCAATGCAGTTACCACCTTGATGGTTCCATCCATGTGAGTTCCAATGATGAACATACCTGCAGGGCAAAAAGATTCTAGAATTAAAAAATATTTGGCAAGCTCATCACGTGTCCTCTGGGTTCCCGTTGAACTTGGTACCCATTCTGTTATCGTCTTTACCATATAGCATGTCATGATCTGTTGGTGGATTTGGATGCCCTGATGGATAATGAGGGGGCCTTAACTTTGACTCTTCCTTGTACACTGAGGACCTAACATCTTGTGCCCAGTGCATAGCAGGTACTTGATAAATTTGTCTTAAATCAGGCCATGATCACCGCCTGCCTCTGTGGACCGGTGGCATGTCCACGTGGCTCTTGGTTCTCCTCTGCTTCAGGAAACCTCTCCCTCCCTGGCATACTTACTAGAAAAACTGTCGGAACAGCAAACTGCCCTCACGAGCAATCAGAGGGACCAGGGAGACCAGAGGCCAGCTGTTCACTTAGCTACACCCCTTGCATGCCCTCTCCAGCTTACTGGGTAGAAGGCCAATTATCAGCTTCTGCCTCCATGAGCATTTTCCAAGGGGATGCAAGAGCCTTCAGATCATTTTCAAAATATCTTAGGTAATAAAACTTAATAAATCTCATGCTTAAAAGGCAATCACCCTTTATTTAGAATCTTCACATCTCAGAGATGATGTGCCTGTGTGGCAGGGTGTTCCATGGGAAAAAAAAAAAAAAAAAGAAGCTGCCTTTTTATTCTGTCAGAAAAAGCAGCAAATAAGGAGAGGAAATGAAGTTATGAAAAGTTATCAGAGCCTTGGGAAAAGAAATCTCTGTTCAATTTTAAGTGTATTTTGAATGTAGTTAGATCTTCAGAAACTTTGGAGTTGAGAAAATCAGATCTGAGGGAGCAAAGGAGCCTGTATTAGCTGTCCGTGGTGCATAAAATATCACGCGATGCTCAGGGACTTAAAACAGTGAATATCTTCACACAGATTGTGTGAGTCAGGGATTTGGAAGGCAGCTTCAGTGGGGTTCTCAGGTGGGTGCAGCAAGGAGGTCAGCAGGGTCTGCAGTCAGGTAACGTCATGACTGGGACTGGAAGGCGCCACTTTCAGGATGACTCACTCACGTGGCCGCAGGCAGGAGGCTTCCCGTTCCCACCATGGGGCCCCTCTGCTGCTGCCTAAGGGTCTTGTGACTTGACAGCAAACTTCTGTTGGAGCAAGACAGCTGGGAGAAGGAGAGCACACAGGGAGCCCCTGGGTCTTCATAACCTCGTCTTGGAAGGCATCTCCTGTGTTGGTGTTCTAGGCAGCCATGACAGAGCACCACAAACTGGTGGCTTCAAGGCACAGAAATTTATCATCTCACGCATCCGGAGGCATCGGACTCATTCCTTGCTTCTTTCCGGCTTCTCGTGGTGACCAGCATCCCTTGGCATTTCTTGGCTTGTGGACACATCATTCCAACATCTGCCTCCCTCTTTCCTCTTCACACATCTCTTTTTATAAAAGGACCAGTCATGTGATCACCTCTGACCTAATTACATCTCCAAATACCAGATTTACAGATAAGATCACATTCTGAGCTTCTGGGTGGATATCTAATTTTTGTGTGGCGGGCATTATGCAGCTCAGTATGGCCACCATCACTTTTGTTTTACTTTACTCATTAGCATCCATTCCACACTCAAGGGGACAGAAATTAGCCTCTGCTTCTTGAAAAGAGAAAGATCAAAAACTTTGTGGACTTATTTTAAAACTATCCCAAGGACAATATTACACTTTCCTTCCAGATATCTTTATAATGGAATTTTCTAGTCTCAGGTGACATCGTGTGGCTCAGTGAAAAGAGAACATTTGCTGACATCCCATTGTTTAACAATTACGTATACCAGAGGGCGGCGCCTGTGGCTCAAAGGAGTAAGGTGCTGGCCCCATATGCCGGAGGTGGTGGGTTCAAACCCAGCCCTGGCAAAAAAAAAAAAAAAAAAAAACAATTATGCATACCTAAGAAAGGGCATCCACAGTGAATTCTCTTAAAACAGAAACCAAAATTTAATTTGAAAAATATTTCAGGTTGTAAATATAACTATCCACTAATTCTTAAAGAATGGATTGTCATATTTTGTTTTCTCTTTGGATGTGATTTCTCCAGCAAAAGTTACATGATTTTACAGCATAACCTTTACCTTAAGTTTGATTTTTGCAATGTAGCCATAAACAGTTATTTTGCAAAATTTAAAGATTTTATCAATATCCCCTAATTCCTTTAGGGTTCAAGATATTCTCTTCTATAATCCTAGATGGTCATTGTACTTGAAAATTTTTTCTTCTTCACATAAAGTCTAGTAATGTCTCTGTCCCATCAAAGTTCATGGTTTATCAATAGTTCTGTATGGCATTACAGCCATTCTTCAACATCACTTTTTTCCTAACTTCATAGAAGCTTACAATTGGTGGGGAAGGGTTTACTTTATAATTAATTTACAAAGCATTTTTAGAAAACTGTATTTTACAAAAGTTGATGAGAGACCAGTAATGATGTTAACTAAGATTCTGATGTTAAATGGGGACTGATTTTGGATAGGATTGAGTTCATAAATGCTCAGTTTAGTGATGACTGTTTTCACGCTATTTTGAATTTACTTCTCTTTAAAACCTTACAACTGTGGAAACTCCAATCCTGAAAACTCAGGTGACAAGGACTCCCTGAGTTTTTTCCTCTTCTTTCTACAGTACCACCTCCATCCTGCTAAAGAAATCACTGACATTGTTCCATCTTCTTTAAAGGAATTCCATGAAAAATCCTAAGATTAGACAAAGTTACTTTGAGGGAAAGGGTAATGCTATAGGGAAAGGATAGTGTATATAATTAATTAGACAATACTACCAGGGTCTAGTTGCACCATGGACTTTTTTACTGAAGATGAGCCAACATTATTTCAGATAACCAAGTAAGGGTCTAGTGCCTTGATTTCAAGACAGCCTTCACGTGCAAGAAAAGCAACTGAAACCAGATGATTCCAATTTAGTCCTATATTGAGGTCTGAAATTTGTTCTTCAAAAGTCCCATGAAGTCTCAAACCAGTATGCAAGGCAAAAAGTAGTTTAACAAAAATAAATGACAGGATGTCTTGTTTTACAAATGCAATGGTTAATTCAAAGGCTGTGCGGTCACAGAGTTAGGAATTAAAGGTGTTTTCTGAGCCCAACTGTTAGAGGCCCAGATTTCAGAAGCTGTCTGCCTATCCTGAGAGAATGGTTCCTCCCCACAGCAACCCACTTCAGTCCCAATCTACCTACTTGCAACATGCTAGATGCTTCAAGTTACTTGCTGTCTTCAAAGAACAGACTGCCTTGAGTGCTACAGATGTCTCCATGATTCATTTCTTCTGCCACTGTTTCCACGCCTTCACTGTAGCTTGCTTGTGGGTGAATTGGGCCTGCTCACGTCAGTATCCCCATCAATCCCAACTTTGGCTCATGAACGATAGATTTTTGGCAAGGGATGCAGTGACTGTATTTATCATTTGCAGGTAACTCAACAAGGCTGCTTATAAACATTCTTCTTGCTGCACTTCTGCAAACAAATTCATTTGCAGCCCTTGCTCTGCTCATTTTTCTGTAACAGAAGTGGGTTTTTGCTTGTCTTTCCTACGTTCGTCTGTACAATAAACTGAAAGCCAGCTGAAGATAAAGGCTCGAGTTTTATGGTTCCATATACTTTTACTTTTCTCAGACTAAATATTTCTGTTCTAATTACTTACTGATTTATTGACACGACTTTCACTAAAATCAAAACTTGTTTAATACACATTAAAAATAAATGATTTGATATATTTTCTTCTGTGTAAATGCTGACGTGGAAGAGAGTTTCATTCCAATGATGTCTTATCTTTGATAGAGACATGTTTCCAACTAGTTAGCCTGGTGACTGTGACTCTTTGAAACTGCACATAGCACAAAGGACAGTGAGTGTCAACTGTGAAACTGCACAGACCCCAGCAGTGAGCCACAGTTATCTGACAGGGCAGCGCTCTGTCTCAGTAGTGTTTAATGGACACTCAGGAGATACATTTATATTTCTGTAGCTGCTTGCTTGTGAGGAGTGAGTTCTTTAGATCTCTAGATTTTCTTTAGCATTTTATTGCCAGAGTCCTTTGTCCCAGAATCAGTCTATCTTCTCGAGCTTTGCTCTATTCTAATAACACCCTTTGTGTTTGTTTTTTTCTCTTTTAAAATTTCAGAGTAGATGTAGCAGAACCTATCACACTTTAAGTCTGGCCTGCCCTTCTTTCTCACTGATGGGTGGTTCAGGGGGTCCCTCTCAGATAACAGGACGCTGTGCCACTTGGGGGACAAATTCTAGAAAGTTGATGACCATCATGACAATCCCATACTATATAAGTGACTGGGTTAGAGGCAAGTCCAGGACCTTGTTCAGTCCAGTGAGATGAGAAATTGTCACGGTGTTTATGGGAAATATTTTCTTGGTCTTTTTTTTTTTTTTTTTTTAATTAATATGAGGGTACAAACTTTTAGGTTACAATGTTCGCACTTCCAAGATAAAGTTCAACTTGTAGTAGAGCCCTTCACCCAGAAGGCATGGTGAGCACCCTCACATTGTGTACAGTAGGGGAGAGCCCAGCAAATCCCTCCTTCCTCCCTCTAATCTCCTTCCCCCACCCCAGGCCCTCCCCTTACTCACACCCATGCCCTGGCAATTGCAGCAACACCAAAAATAAGTGGGGTATGATCAAGCTAAAAAGCTTCTGTACAGCTAAGAGAACCATGTTCTTGGTCTAAAAAAGAAATGAAAGACAGAACTAGTCCCTTCTCTTCTTGTGGTCATTGACAAACCTGGGTGTGATGCCCAGAACTGCTGATAAAGCCGAACCTAGAAAGGAAGACAGGGTCACAGCGCAGTGGGGTTGGGGTGCCGGCAGCCTCTATAGATAGCTCGCTCTGGGAGATAATAAATGTCTGGAAATTGAAGCTGGTTGAGTCCAGGTTTTCTGCTACTTGTGCCAAAGCCATTTGACAAAGTAGCCAAAATAATGACTCCAGCCATGCTCAGCTCAGAGGGAGCTTCTCCTCCTGTGCACTTGGTGACTTTGAAGGCCAGCCAAGGTTTCTCCAGAGTGCAGTGAACCGCTCTCTAGTCCAATTTCCATGAACCCTTGTGCATACATCCTGCTATTTGTCTTGCTTAGTGGAGCTTATTTCTAGGTTTGTCACCCCACATCCACACTGGAAATTCCCCTGTGGAAGAGCCAGATCCACCCCATGAAAAAAATGCCAGGAGTTCCAGTAAGTAAAACGTCTACCAGCAGAGAAGGTATGTTGTTGGGCACACTGGTTTATTGGAGAGGATGCTGCCCAGGTTAGAGACAATGTGTGTATCCGTGCTACGGATACCTACGGAGGTGGTGAAACCAGAAAAGGGGCCCCTGCAAACTGTCACATACACACAGATAAAAGATGGTGGCTGTGAATGGCATGGGGACAAAACTGGAAGGGAGAAACCCTGCCTTCTGCAGAAAAAGGAGGGGAAGGAACCAGGAGCCAAAACGGACTCTATGGCATACTAGAAACCAGCCTTCTTGCGAAAGCAGGACCCTGACTGCCTGGATGATGAAAATGACGGCCCTCACTGTCCTGACCCTGCTCCAGTCACTTAGCCCTCCAGATGTTAATTCAGCTCGCCTTCCCAGAAGCCACCTGGGTCTCATGAAGTAGAGTCAGCTCCATTCTGTTTTCTGTTTCTTAACCGATGAACTGGGAGGTGGTTCTCCCCGAGGTTGGCCTCTGCTGCTGCTTTGGCTGTGGTGGGCATCTGTTTTGGTTAAGGTGTCTGGAGTAATAGCTGTACTTTTTTGACTATGACTTTGGTTCTTTATTTCCATGCCCCAAACTCGCTGGTCCTCTTGCTCCTGTTGTTAGTCGCCCACTAATAACGGCTTCCCTGTGTGAGCTTTTCCTCCGTGAGAGATCCAGGGACTCTCAGATCAATATGTTCAAAGCTAAAATCATCAGCCTTCCCATCCTTGAGTGAAGACTCACTTTCAAAAACATAGGAAACAGCCCTAATTTTCTCCTTTTTATCTATTACCTACCATCTCTGTATTATTATAGCCACAAGAAACTATTTTACATACGTGTGTGTGTGTATATACATACACATACCTCTGCACACACACACACACGTATAAGACTTCAGATACTTTGCAAAATCTATTGTTGGGACAGAAATACCCTAATAATGCAATCAGAAGATCTACAATCTTCCTTTCAGCCCACATTAGACATGTAATGAATGTATGTCAAATTATTCAGTTTACCCAGAAAGGCAAAAAGATTGGTGGAGACAGCATGAGATGTGTAATAAAGAAAGCATGATGTGAAACCCTGTCTTAACTCTAGATAGCCGTGTGGTCCTAAACTAAAGAAATAGTCAACACTTAAAGTTCTGAATTGGGCACTGTGCTAATAGCACTTTACCTGCCTCTGGGTGAAGTGGGTACCATCCTTAGCCACTATTCCAGGTAAACATCCTGTAGCTTAACTTGATTTGTTCCAAGACTCACAGTTAAGTTACAGACCCAAGATTCAAACTCAGTTCTGCTAGACTCCAAAACTAGTGTACTTAACCCTATACTCTATTTACTTTACTTTATGTCCTTGATTCTAAGTTTTTGATCTCTAAAAGGAGTCAGGAATTTACTTTCTAGGGCAAGTGTAAGGAATAAACAGGACAGTTAAAGTGGCATACCTACTGTACCTCCTGACCCTCAGGGACGTTCCATCTCGACATTTGGGGACCCATCACTCTTGACTGGCAATGTGTGGCTAATTTCTGGAATTGGTTTTCATGTGGATTCCTCTGCCAGGACTGTATGTATATAAATCCCAAAGTTTCCTATTTTTTATTTCAGTCTTTTTTCCGTTTAGGCCTTTGGTTTACTTTATTTTGGTTACTTGATTACAGGCCGACCTCTTCCCATCAAACTATAAGCCTCCCCAAGGTCCCGTTTACGTATCTAGTTAGCAGCTAATGCCTGGACCAGAATGGGTGATACTTAATAACTGATGAATAGACCAATACATTTTTACATCATTTACATTTTTAGTTACCTCTTCAACAAGGTATAGTGCCTTGTTAACGATAACATTCTGTGCATAGTAGAAAGCACTGTATATAGTCAAAGGCTGTTGCTGCTGTTGTTCAACAATGAACACGTAAGTAACTCAGGACCACAACCCTGATTTTGTGCCCTTATCTCTTCCAGCAAACATTTTTGAGAACTTACTTTGCACTAGGTGCTCTATTAGACATCAGACTACAAATGCAAATCAAACAAGACCCATTTCTGACTTTGGTAAGCACACTATTTTGTAGCAAAAAGAAAAAAAAGAAATGGAAACAAAATAGCTTTATTTTGCATAGGCGTCTATGAAGGGCACCACGGTCATAGAGGGGATGGAGTCATCCAATCTTTGATGGGAGAAGTAGAAAAGAGAGGGCAAGAGCAGGGTCGGGGAAGGTGCTGAGGAGCTCCCTTGAGCAATGCTGTGTATTTTCCAACCATCTTCTCTGTGTTCAAGAATTAGAGATATTTGCTATGTAAAGGGGAAGAGTGCTTGTTGTACTAGGGAATGTCTCATAAAATTTCTGTGGAAGTTTTGATAAGGCAGCAAGTCATTTCACACAATAATTGTTCGTGTTCAAAGAAACTAAGACTCTTTCCTGAGTAATAACTGTATTCAGCAGTTCACCCCCATCCCTTATAACTGAGTTAGTGAACAAGCTGAGCTGCCTCAGCCCATTACTTTCTCAGGACTTCTAAAGTTACAGCAATTCCTGGGGCCGTGTTTCCATGAGGGTTTGGAGGAAAATTATCTAGAAGGTACCGGTTCCATCAGGATCTTTCCCACAAGAGCAGTAAATCAGCTGAGGTATCAAGAAAACAGATACAAAAGACATCAATGAGTACCAAGATTCAGGCAAGATAGTTTGGTAAGAAATACTCTAAATTTAGAACCCAGGGCCAGAAGCTTTATTTCTGTCATTTGCTGCCTTTGTTTAATTAGAGGTAAATCAACTATCCAGGGCTGAGACTTTAAAAATCATTTAATATCTGTAAAATATACATATATATATATAAAAATATAAGATGAATGAATTAATGGATGAATGTAAGATGAAGATGATAATACCTGCACCACCTACATCATAAGATTTTTAAGCAGGGTAATTAATTATACATTGGCAAGATAAAATGCTTCCAGACACTTGCCCTCCAAAATTTAAATCCGTGGTGATAAATATCACTTTAAGGATTTCAGAGTCTGAGAACCTACTGATTCTTTCATCATCCAAATTCGCCCTTGACCAGGGGAGAAAAAAATGTTAACTTGAAGAGCAGGTGTTATATTGAATTTTTATTAGATAATTAGCTGGTTAGAAACTCTAAAAATCTAGCCTCCCGTGGACCAGACTCAAAAGTAAAATTTAGAAGTTACAAAAAATAAAAAGTTTTCAATAGCACTGAAATAATAACAAAGAATAACAAATCATAATTCCTCATATAGGTATAATACTTGACATATACAAAATATCAGACAGTTTAACATTTGATTGCGTACACATCAAAGACACTTTTGATAAAGTAATGGGGTCATGTGATACTTTCAGGGCAGAGATGTCTGCTGGAAAAGACACCTGCTTTGGAATAAGAGAGGTCTGGGTTCAAATCATGACTTGTATCAGCATGTGACCTTAGACAATTATTTCATAATTCAATGTCACCATGTCTAGTGAAATGGATGTAATATTTCATATCCAACATTATAAGGTGGTCAGAAGAATTTAATGAAATTGCAGATCAATATCTATATACTAGATAGATGCTAGATAGTCCCTGAGAAATGTTAGTCCTCACCTCATCCCCACTGTGACTGGTAGGTAAAGACTGTTAACTACTTGTAGGTCAGACCTTGGGCTCTGCCTCTGAAGCCCCCCCCAAGTAAATCTCATCTCATAAAATATATGAGTCAAGGGACAGCAGCCTCTACTCTCAGCCATATGCTCCAAGGCCCAGGTTCAGTTGAGCTGCAAATCTTGCTGCCTCCTCCTGAAAACTTCCCCTGCACCGCCATGCCACATCTCCAGCTCTGGTGGTTGACTGTTAACTACTTACATATCAGGTGGTATGATAATGCTAAAAGAGGAGGTTGCCATCTTCTGGAAACTCAACTTGCAAGGAATGCCAGGCAGAGGCCTGCTAATACTATTCTGCTTTCAGCGTCTGCTCCTTAGAGAATTTTTCTGAAGACTTGAAAGCTGAACAGTAGCACTAACGTGAACCTTTCATTGACTCTCCCTCCAAGGTGTGTGTGTGTGTGTGTGTGTGTGTGTGGTCTGAAGTCTGTGGCATCATAAACATCTGCACAATATTCTACTCCCCACTCCTCCTCCTCACCCTCACACCCCCCTACTCACCTTTATTTCCCCCTATACTGGCCAAGTACTTTACTTCCTGGGTAAAACTTTCCAATGGGAAAAACTAAGCATGAGAATAAGAATTAAAGACTAAGACAAGCTCTTTTCTTTGTATCTCTCAAGTATATTCAGCTTTGAGGAGCATTTTCTGTACCCGCCCTCCCTCTGTCAAACCGCACGAGTTGTCTCAATTCTTTGTGCTACCATAGAGTTTCATACGGTTCAGCATATGCTACGTACAATTATTTATTTCATGCCAATTTTCTTTTTTTCACTGAGAGACCCTGAACCAAGGTGCCTGAACCACTTGGGATGGGCGCTGCACAAATGTGAAGCAGCACGTTAGTCTTCTCCACGCCGAGTGGAGTGGGTGCTGGCAGGATACTGCAAGGGGCTCCCTGTAGGCTGCTGTCTAGATCCTGTGCCTGCACCACCAGACTTCTGCTTCCAGCCTGCCTGCTCATGTTGGTCTTTGTCCTGTGAGCTCTGGCTGCAAAGCAGGAGCCTGACTGCCTTATAGAACCAACTTTGTTGGGACATTGACTCCTGCCACCTTTCTCAAAGTGATTTTGCATAGCTAGTGCATCTCGCTAAATTTACAAAGGCGTCATGGGATCTTGGGGTAGAAAGATCTCGAGATGAGTAATGAAAGTTTTCCTTGGCAGTGTGTTGACTTAGAATGGCAGGTGGGAAATGGAGAATCAACCTCCAGCCTACAGAAAGGACGCCTTGCTTTTTGGCCACGTCAACAAAGGCCACTGTGGTCCTCTTCGTGTTTGCTTCTCAGGGTCCCTTCCAAGTTGATGAGTGAAAAATGCGTGTTGAAACGTAGGGCTGCAATGAGAGGTGTGTTGATGGAAATATAAATCTCTTCTTTCTCATTTAGTTGTCTTGCTTTCTCTTCTTCCCCCTCTCTTCCCTCCTCCCCATCACCATCATCATCAACTCCATCACCACCATCACCACTGAACGTGAACCATCAGTGGCTCAACAAAACCACACTCGTTCATGCTCTTCCTCTGTTCCTCTTCCACGTGGCTAATTCCTACTCTCTCTGTTAGCTCCTAAGTCACCTTCCCTGGCCTCCCTCTCAGCCCTTCTCTATACCCCTGGCATTCTGTGTGTGACACCCTGTGGCCTTAGCATTCACACTGCCCAGTCAGCTGGTGAAGTGGCCAACTCCCCACCTCCTTTAAAGGCAGGTGTTACATGTTTGTTATTTCTCACAAACACAAATCATTTCTCACAAAACACATAACTGTACCTTGAGCACTGCCTGCAGGCAGTAAAACAGTATTAAGAGTTATTATCAAGGGCATGAATCCCTTCCCATGGTTATATTCCCTGGCTCCTTCCTAGGGGGTACAATACGAGTGTTTATTTATTGAATTGAAAGATAACAACAACAAAAACACCTCTGTTAGCAACCTAATTTTATCTTGTCTTATGCTAGTTCCGCTTTCAGTGACTGTGCTGGACTCAAGGTGCAGCAGGGGAGGAAAGACCAGTGGTTCAATGCTAGTAGGAAGCCACAGGTAGCTGGGATATTTAAGAAGTTCATGGTCATCAGGCCAAGGCTCCACTTATGAAGTACCCAAAGTAAACCTTAAGTCATAAAATATATGAGTCAAGGGATAGTGGCCTCTCTTCTCAACCAGGGGCTCTGAGGCACAACCTCAGTTGAGCTGCAAATCTTGCTGCCTTCTCCTGAAAGCTTCCCTCCACCCCACCCCACCTACATCCTCAGCCCAGGGTGGTTGACCATTAGCTCCACCAGTAGGAGGGTCTTAGAGTTGGGGCTGTTATCAGCCCAGTAATAAATACACCTTTGAGAAGCTGGTGTCCAGCTACAAGATGTTTATCTACAACTTTCTTGAGCAGTTAAGGCACGAGATCCGATTGTTTTTTCCACTCTTCTGGTAATTCTCTTATGTTCTTCCTGTAAAAGACTGGAGCAGCTGGGGTTGATGGGATGCCATTCCCAGACCACAACCACACACCGTGCATGTGACCAACTCAGCCACTGGAAGCCTCTTTAAGGCAGAGGAGGGAAGGGGGGACTTGTCATGCTGATCCCATGCTTATAAATTTGCCCAATAAAATCTCCTTTAACATGACACATACCTCAAGTTCCCATTAATGACGACCTTTAATTCCCTTGATAATCATATGGAATGTTTCATTAACCCTGTTCAGCAGTTGAGGGATCTGGAGCTCAGCTAATTTAAGCAACTTGATCAAGGACTCTCAGTCAGTGAAGAAGCAAGGACCCAAATCCAAGCTTGTCGGACACCAAAGCCTTATTTCCTGTGCCACCTGCCACCAGCTGCCACTCCCTATGGAGAGGGGAGATCTTTTGCTGCTGGTGACAGAGATCCTTCCCACAGCCTCTTGCAAGCCCAGATGCAAAGACTAGGCTGGTCTCTCTGAACCTGCAGTTAAAGAGGAAAGTGAACCATCAGTGGCTCAGCTACATCATGACCATTTGGACAGCAAGCAATTTCCTTTCTTCTAAATAACCGCCATTGTATAGATGAGGCTTTCCAGGAGCACACACAGAGAACCCCAGGAAGGGGGCAGCTCTCTAAACAATATCCTCTTCCTATGTTTCTGTGAAAACCCAGAAATTGCTACACGCAGTTTCACGTGATGAATTGAAGTCTGGGATAATCCCTAAATCATCCTCATGCATCATATTTTGCTTTTCAAAGAGAAAGAGTGTGCATGAAAAAAATTTGTTTAATCTCAAACCTGCCTCTGAGCATCCAAGATCAATTTGGAGGCTGATTAAGTTGTGCTCTATAGATTTCTGTAGTCAAGTTCATCAAGGCACCCATTTCTCTTCCCCTAATGGTGCTGAACCCCCAGTTCTTCTCTGAAGTGCTTTAATTTGCACTTGGTCATTGCGAGAAGACAGTGACTTAATGAGCTGCAAATAGGGAAAGAAAGTTACATAAATCATCTTCGCATCCTGGTCCGTAGTCTTACCATGGCTGTTCTTTCCTCATTACTGTGCCTCCAGTGGCTTCTCTGTACTCGGCAGTAGAAATTAAATTATAAACCGCATTTTCAGCAATGTAACACACCAATAAAAACATGAAATCATCAGGATAAACAACAAAGATGAATTAATGTCAACACAGCACAATATTATTTTAACCCCATGTTATAATAACTTTCTGCCAGCTGATTCTTGTTAGATCTATTAGAAGATGGTAGTCTTCTCACACACACACAGTTAAGACTATTGTCCAGCAAAGCAAATTTTACAAAGCCAATTTCCAGGAAGCGTCTACTACGTAGAACTTTTGTTTTATTCTCTGGCTGGACAAGATAAGATAATGAGTTTGTGGTTTGAACACAGCTCTGTGTTTTAAAGGTGGCATTGAAAACTAAAGTAAAGTATTAATTAAAGATTAATTAATCGGTGCTTTTTTTTTTTTTTTTTTTTTTTTTTGGCTTACTTCTCAATGGCCCACTTTGAAAGAGTATTTCAACTTAACTAGAATATTAATCAGCTGGCTAGAAGTTGGGAGAACAAGAGAAAGAAAGAGAAATCATCCTGAGGGTAAATGCTTAAAAATGCATCCAAGGCTGTTGGAACAGCAGCTCTTAATCTGCTGTGATGTTGGAGGGAAAGGACGCTGACAGGAGGACGGGATGTCCGGCTTCTCCCGACCTCCGGGGCTGAGGCGTTACGGAGATCCACCAGTGAGAATGGTCAGCGGCTTTCCTTCTGGAATAAGCTACTCCCTCTAATGCTTGGGGGAGAAGCCTGGATACCTGAAGGGCTTCAGAGTCATCTCCCAGCAGAGGCGCCAAGGTAAGGGCAGAAGAATCTACACGTCAATTCTGCACCTTCCCCTGCCAGAAGAGTCGATAGACTCCATTCCAGAACCTTCTGTGGGGCTGGTGTCGCCCTGTTCCTGTCGGCCACAGAATCTTGGGATCTCAGAACTGAAAAGGTTCTCAGTATTATCCAGCCTTACTTTCCTGCCTCCATCAAAAGCACAAGTCACCTTTATAGGATATCAGTATTGTTCGATTACCCCCAATGACAGGAAACTCACTACTCACCAGGGCACTTACCCCACTAATGCCTAACTCACACTGCATATCCTCCTTCTGCTGTTCTGAATTTCTCTTCAGAAATATTATTCTTACCTTCAGTTTCAAGAGACCAAGTGCACATGTGAAATTGCTCTTTCAAAAGCCGGTCCTGCTGACATTGGAAGACAGCCAGCATAACACTCCTGGGTTTTTTCCAGGTATGCCCTCGATGGTCATTGGGCAGCTACCATTGCCCTTTCTGTTCCCAGGTGCTAAGGCAAAATGCAAAGAGCCCAGGTAGACCTGGCTGGGTGATTCTGCCAAAACTTACCAGGTGTGTTCCCTCCCATCCACCGTGAGCGTCTCTAAGCTTCTATCCCCTCACCTGTGAAAAGGCGTTAGGGGAGATTGCATGAGGTGATGCACACTACGTTTTTGTACAACACCCTTGCAAACATGCTTTTGATGAATACCTCACCTTGGATAAGTGGTTTCAAACTACCTCTCTTCAAAAATCACCAGAATATAGACGCGGAATAGCAAGTTACCCTTCCTAAGAGGACTCTGGGTCAGAACTCTGTACACTAGGACTCTTCCTGCTTCTAAAATAGCTGCTGTTTATCACGTCCCAGGAGTTGTGTCACTGTAGCATTTGGTCTTCGCTGCAACCCAGGAGGGGTTACCCCATTATACAGCTAATGAAAGAGAAGAGTCAAATCCCTTGCCTGCGTTATACCAGGGCATGCCGTGGGGATGGATTCAAGCCCAGGTCTCTCTGACGATGGGTCCAGTTGAACTTGGGAGGAGGAAATGGAAATAGAATGTACTGGAAAGCTCCTCTCGCAGGAGCAGATCCCATTCCAGGTCTGATCAAAGGGAGAACTAGCTCGTGGTGTAGTCATGGTGGCCGTCACTTGCCAACCCTGCGGCCACTCGCTCCCCTCCTTGAGGGATAGAATCTGAATTTCCCAGCCCCGATGATAAAGTGTGGTTGGTCTGAGTTCGCTATGGCTGTCACTTTCTTCTTTGTCAGACACTCCCTGTGCAACTAGGGTGGCCTTGTGACCCAGTTCTGGACAATGAAAAATAAGGGGGCATATGGGGGAATGTCGAGAAAATATTTCACTTTTAACTTAGGAAGGGAGGGAGGGAGGGAAAGGAAGGAAGGGAAAAGGGAGAGAGGGAAGGAAGAGAAAAACAAGGAAGGGAAAAGAGAAGGAGCTCTTTTTCTGCCCATTCATTTCTTTTCTACTTAGAGCAACACATTGGGAAGGGCTGATACTTGCAGCCACTGACGGTTATCTTGGCCACTGACAGTGACCCTTAGACAGCCAATGTTAAGACATAAATCAAGTGCAGGAAACATGGGAGAACAGAGAGAGAATCCCTAAGGATCCTTTGAGCCACCTCACTAACCCTGAAATCGCTTCTTCCTGCTCCTACTTCTGTCAGTTGACAGCTCTGGTCAGGAATCTGAGTTACAAACAACAGCATCCACTGGAGCTGATTCAAGTAAAAAAAAAAAAAAAAAAATACAATAGTTTTAAAAGGATGTTAGAAGATTCACAGACTCTCCAGGGAGGCCAGAGAGACTAGCTTTGATACTGCAGTGACAAGAACACTGTCCACCCTTGCTGTAAGCACTGCTCAAGTGAAGATATCGCCGTCACAGCCATCACCCGGCAGCTCAGCTCCTGGAAGAAACAGGCACCTCGTCCATCAGTGAGTGCACCAGGCCTGGCCTTCCCACCACAGCACTCACTCTTGAATCCGAGTCTTACGTGGGTGCTTCAGGCCTCAGTCTGGAAGGCCTGTCTTCTAGTCTTCCTCTCTGAACAAGGAGGACTTGTAATAAGACATCACCAAAATATAAGGAGCATGCGGGGCAACCACAAGAGGCAAATATCCTCTGGAGTGAGAGAAGCACGTGCCATCACTCCATAAGCCAGCGTCAGGCAAGCCTTGCTGGCCCTCTCCTCTCCGCCAGGTGGGGAGTAAGCAGAGGCTGCCTGCTGGACTCTTCACTGACGCAGAAGCGTTCGTTTTCTATCCCTGAGACACCCAGGGCTCAACCCTGCAAGCTTTGGGTCCAAACAAAGACCATTTAATGAGGTGAACCCCTGAAGTTATTCACAAGTTGCAGCGTATGGTATCAACCTGTCATAAACCCTTCATGAGAAGCCATTAGATGATCTGATACCCACATAAGAGAAAAACTCAAATCAATTCAAGGGGGGGGGGGGGGGACAAGGAAGCCAGGAGAAGGGAGGAGAGAGGGGAATCTGTGTGGGGGTGTGACACAACTATGAGAGGGACTTTACCTAACAAAAGCAAAAGCAAACAGTATGATCGAATTCTTTGTACTAATTAATAAGTTAAAATAAAGAAAGTGATTGCCCTCCAAAAAATTTTTTTTGAAAATAGAAACTACAAAACAGGGGAGCACAGAATGTGAAGACTGGGATAGATGTCACAAATGGTTTCTCAAAAAGCACACTTGTTCTAAATCAGGTGCATCAGAGAGGAGGAGAGAGAGGAAAGTCCAGACGCCCGGGTTCTATCATGTGTGACTCTCATGATTCTTAAGTTTAGGGACTGTTCTGGGAACCCCAGCCTTCTCATGCTCCGTTGCACCTGTGTGAATGGTCTCTTGACTTGTGTCTACATCTGCTTTCTTCTGTGGCTCCACTTCTGAATGTCATAGTGGTCTCCCAATCATCACCCATTCTAGGAAAGAGCAAAAGCTTAGAAATGAGCCTCACCCAGCCTCCAATCCTGTGTGAGTGAGACCTTGAGCAAGCCTCTTTCTGAACCAGAGTTTCCTGGTTTGTAAAATTGGGAGGATAATTCAAAGTGCCTCACTGGGCTGATAAAATGCCTGGCATGCTGATGAATGCCTGGCACATAGTAGGTACCTAAATAAACGCTAGTTCTTCCTCTTCTTCCTTTCCCCTCTACAGTCCCTCTGCTCAGAGAGGATGCACTGATTGTCAGTCGTGTGCCTCCTTTATGACTCCTTTTCTGGGGTATTAGTTGGAAGCTTTCCACTGTAGCTCCTCACTGCTGCATTTATTTGCATGGAACCATCTTTGCAAGATGTCACAGGAGGAGTCTTTGGAACCCCCGCGGAACACAGCCTCAGCACCTCACTGCTGTGTTTTCTGTAACAGCCTGGACAGTCCATATGTATAATGAGTCTTCATAGTTACCAAAGCCATAAACTTGCTAAAGATTTCAAATGCTTTAAAAATTAAAGGCGGAAACTGCAGGGAAGTTTCAATGGGCTGTTCAGATGATTCCAAACACATCGTGGGGTTGGGGTGCAGTCTCAGGAGCTGTTACCCTAAAGCAGAACCTGGCAAATGTTTGTTGTTGTTGTTCTTAATGACCACAGAGTAAATATTTTAGGCTCTATAGGACACATACAGCCTGTGACATATTCTTTTTTGTTCTTCTTTGTTTTTGTTTTACCCCTTAAAAATCTAAAAGTGGTTCTTAGCTTGCAGGGGGCTGTGGGTTGGACCTGACTTAGGGAACATAGTTTGCTGACTCAGGTAATAACAAAACATTGTAGTGAAATCAGGAAATAAAACTCTCCACCTATGAAATAATAAAAACAGCTAACATTTAGGGAGGGCTTACTATGTGCCAGGCACGGTTTTACCATTAGCTCTTTTTAACACCTGTTATTATTATTTACATATTACAAATGATAAAAAGGAAACAAAAAGATTAAGCAACTCGTGTTTGTGTGAACCACTAAATCTTTGAAAGATTTAATTTATTTAGTAAATAAAATGCATTTAGTTATATAACTGCTCTTTGGGGGAGAGATAGATATTTAGCTTTCTTTTTTTTTTTTTTAAATCATAACTGTGTACATTGATGCATTTATGGAGTTCAGTGTACTGATTTGATATACAATATGAAATGCTTACATTGAACTAAGTAACACATCCATCACAATTATACTCTTAATAGTTTTGAAATGTACCATTGCATCATGTACATTAGGTGAGGTGCCCCCAAATACCCGTCCACCTCCCACCCCTCCCACCTCTCCTCTCCTCTCCCCTCCTCTCCCCACCTCTCCCCTCCTCTCCCCACCTCTCCCCTCCTCTCCCCTCCTCTCCCCTCCTCTCCCCTCCTCTCCCCTCCTCTCCCCACCTCTCCCCTCCTCTCCCCACCTCTCCCCACCTCTCCCCTCCTCTCCCCACCTCTCCCCTCCTCTCCCCACCTCTCCTCACCTCTCCCCACCTCTCCCCACCGCTCCCCCCCTCGCCCCACCACGCCCCCACCCAACCCCCCGAACCCCCCCCCCCCCCCCCCACCCCCCCCCCCACCCCCGCGCCCCCCGCCCCGCCGAGCG